>ML660214.1:1453779-1627828 GCA_007570785.1 Antilocapra americana
ACACACACACACACACACACACACACACACACACACACACACACACATTACCGTTCATTTTTAAAGGCAGAAAGTGGAAGGATGGTGTGGCAAAAAAATTCTTAGCATTGAAACTCAGGACATCAGCTTTTTATTTTAACATTTTAGATATGTGGTTCTGGGTTAAAACATCATTTAGTTGATCATCAGTGTTCTTATTATAAAGTGAGGGTAAAAGGGTCTTACAAAATTAAAAAATGAGCACTATGGCAAGACAACTGCATTCTTCTTTAGTAATATTAATACGCTAAGAAGATACAATTCTAACAAGCTTCATTGATGGTATCTTATTTTTGGAATCTTTATAATGGAAAATTCAAATGAATTAATTTCATTAATGCTAAAATTTCTTAAGAAGAAAAAGTTCTTATGCCTAAGGACTCAGGTTGCTCCCTTCTATTGTCTGGGTATACAATAAGTCAGTTCCTTTGATTACATGCTAAAATGTGGGAAATAATGATTTAGTCACTATTTATGAGGATCCTCTGCCTTTTGTTAGACATACACTTAAGGCCAATAAAGACTATTGGTTAGACTGCAAGTTTTCTATCCTTTGCTTAATCACTTGAAAACTGTGAAAGTGCTCATAAACCTTGATTAGTGGATTATTTACTTTTACCTTCAGGCATAGGACCTCCAATAACAATATTCACAAAGAAGATTTTAGATCTATGTGTCTGGGGGGAAGAAAGGTATTAGTTGAGGTTAATTCAGTCAGCGCCAGAAAAAGAAAGCAATTGGCTAAAGAAAGAGAAAGCAATTGGTGATCTATGAACATTTTTTGGAAAGAAATACAATTCTAAAAATAAGGCAAATAATGTGAAATGTAATTAAAGGTTATACAAAGGTAATTTAGAGTTAAAGGTAATTCATACCTAGAATGGAGAAATATTTAAGTTGAATTTCCTGCAGATACTTACCTTATTTTTATGCTTAAATAATTATAGCCACTTCCCTATCTCAGAAGATTATGAATAGAAAGATGATAGTGAAGCAAGACTCAACAGTAATAACAAGTAATCATCCACCATTAGGAATAGGGTGGAAGCTAGGGAGAATGAACAAAGAAATATAATAGATTGATTCATCACATAGCTAAAGTTGAAGCCCACCTTCTTTTATCACTCTTGGATATTTGGTTAGTACTTCCCTAAGTGATATTTAGAAATGTCCAAAATAAATTTTATTATCCAAATTATAGTTTGCATATTCATTCTTTATTATGTCTTCCTAACCACTCTTCCAAAGGGGGGAAAAATTAAAATAGAAATGGAGGAAATGGTACTATACTATGTCTTTGCTTTATCTCCTATTGCTTTATTTCTTTAAAAAACAACTTACTGAATAATTGCTAAATTAAGTACTGAATGGATCACATTTCCTTCAGGAGTTAATGAAAGCACATAGTACTTGTGCTCAAAAGACATGTTCTGAAGAGGATGAATTTGCTCCCAAATGGCTAGCTTATTATTCATACACAGTGCAAGCAGAAGAAAACCACTTGCATTTTGTTACCATGGCAACTGGGGGTGCCAATGGATATATTTTTTTAATTCTACTTTTTAGACAAAGGAATGTTGCACCTTTTACCTCAGTAAGAAAAGAGCATGATGTTGGTGGTAAATGCAACTCTAAGGCACATTTCCCCTTAGCCTTAGAGTATTTCCTAATTTTAGTAAATTGTTTAAAAAAGTCCCTAGCTCACCAGAACATATTACTGTCTAGATGATGGTCAGTCCAATCACCTATTAAGATCTGTTTTGATGAGCTGAAGGTCCCGCAGTGCCCACTGCACTGCACACAGGTGTCACCGTGTGAGAATCTGAGAAAGTGAATTCTTTTCTTGTGCATGTTTCTGAATGTATTTTCTCTTTTTTCCTGGTGTTTCTTAACTGCAAACTGGAGAAAATCTTGACAGCTAGGGTGACTTCCTGTGGATTCAGTCTTTAATTAATTTACTTTTAGATTCCTGAATATACTTCTTTACTGTATCAGTTACTTATTAGCAAGTGTGAACACTATCATGGATTTTTGTGTGTACTTCCAATAAAAACATTCAGGGGATTAGTTGACTGATAGCACTTACCAATTTTTACAAAATCAGCCTAGGTCTTGGGTTCTTAACATTCATTTTCAATTATATAAAATCCAGAAGTGTTATCTTATACAGACATAGAGCTAAAGCAAGCAAAGTAAATGATATAATTTACTTGATTGGGCCACTGATTCCTATGTGATGGAAAGATTATAAACAAATATGAGATTTATAGATTTCACAACAACTAATAGAGTGGATCGGGTTAAGGTCAGAAAGGAAAACATACCATCCAATTAATCACATATTAGGTATAAGATTTATTGCCTCCTCAATGAAACACTTTGAATGCTCTATATACTATCAAGGATGTGACAGATTCACTAAGAAAATACCAATAGTAATTGTGACTTATTTTATTAACTATATATTGCTCTAAACCTTGGAATTATTTTAAAACTCTCTTATCCCCAGAAATAGGAGACTATCTATTATTATTGAAAACTGCATTGACATATACTACTAGTAATGCTACATATCTTTCGGACACAGAGACATTTTTTAAGAAGAAAGCTCTCCTTGAATATCTCTGGATATAAAGGTTTAGACTAATGTCCCATATGGAACCAATTACTGTTTTACATCTTAACAGTTTGCACTGAGGCAGCTTCACACCGAAATGGATAGTTCCTAGCATGCAGGATGCATCAGAATGACAAGGAGGCTTGTTAAACACAGATGGTTGGGTGTCACATCTGCAGTTTGTGATACAGCAAGTCTTAGGTGGGGCCTGAGAATTTGTATTTCTAAAAAGTTCCCAGGTGATAGTGATGCTTCTAGTCCAGGGACAGTAAATTGAGAACCACTGCTCTAACCTCACTCATATCTCAGGAAACCCAAACTAAAAGCTGTGTTAAGTTTCATTGTTAGTTTAGCCACAACAGCTGAAAAAGCATGTGGTTCATGATTTGTCATTGGTCTTAGAGTAATCTATAGCTGCATCCTGGATTCAGAGTAAACAATTCACTTATCATATGTGGTGTACAGGTGAATGGAATTGCAAGAAGTACACTGGAAAATCAAAGTACTCTCTTATGCTATTGAACATTGCTTTTTCGCAGTTCTCTTAGAAGTTAATCAAATCTGGAGGAAAAAATCAACACACCTCCATTTATGCTTTCCTATAAATAACTTTCATTACTACTTGAAATAATTAAACTTTCTTGGTCCTACATGTGCAACAATATGGCTTAAATTCTGAAAGACATAGGAAGCTTGTATATGGCTTACCAGGAGTGAATAAGGCAAGAAAAACAAGTATCTAATGCAGAAAATCTCCTGTATTATGAAAAAACTATAGTGAGTGAAATAAGAAGACATAAATGAAAAATGTGTGAATCTCCAACAACCAAGAAAAAATGTAACATCTGATGTTATCTGTCCCAAGGTATCTGATGCACTAAATGATAAACTATAGCTTGTCTACAACTATACGAAACAGACTAAATCAGGGGATGGGCAGCTACATTGTGGAATTAGTATCCATAAGGCTCTCTATTGGAACAAATTATTTAGAAGACATATTCATGGCACAGTGGTAAAGAATCCGCTTGCCATTGCAGAATATACAGGAGGCTCAGGTTCAATCCCTGGGTCAGGAAGATCCCTTGGAGTAGGAAATGGCAACCCACTCCAGTATTATAACCTGGAAAACTTCATGAACAGAGGATCTTGGCGGATGGGCTACATCCATGACCTTGCAAAGAATTGGATACAACTGAGCACACACACATGTATGTATGTACGTGACCCACCAAGTCTTTCATCACTTCTATGACTCTATTTACAGAGTTGTGTCCCTGCTCTAAATACCAGAGAAGACGTGAGTCAGAGGTGAAAAATGTCATCTAAAAGTCAAAATTTATTTTATTGATCTTTATCAGTTGAATTCAAAGCCCATGACACTAAGTAAGAAAGACAAGCAACATTTACAGGTTATCATTTTTAAAGTTGATGCATGCATGCACATTTTTACTTTTAAGGCTTCTACACTAAATGATCATACTTGATTATTGACCGTAACAAGACATTGTGGATGGCATACACGATGAGGAAGACCTGGGCCAAAATGAATGATTTCCTAATCGCACAGTATTTGAGTCATTACAGCTTTGATGACAAAGAATTAGAAAACTAAACCTTAACCATTCCTTCACAACAAAGTTCACCTCTTCTACCCAAGAGATTGTTGAGGAGTCTTTAGCTGCACAAAATTCTGCCTTTATGTCAGTCACATTCACAGTTTAGATGTAGAGACATGACTAAATAAAATGACTCATCCAAGGGAAATCAGATTCCTAGATAACTGTTTTTGGCTGTTTGATCCACTCTTGCAATATATAATAATCCTAATTTCAGGATAAACACTGTACCTTCACTGCTAAATCAGGATAGTAAACCATAATCTTAAGAGTCTTAAACTATTAATTTCCTGATTTTTTAAGAGATTAGAAGATGTTACCAATTATTCCATTTTGAAATTTTATTTTAATTTTCCAATATTTAATGTAGATATATTCTATATCTGGCATTCCATAGTATTAATAAAAATACATTTTGATTACCTAATTTATGATTTAATAGATAATGTTTCAAAATTACATACTGGGCTAAAGGAAAGATCTGTAGTGACTTTTTATAGAAACAGCATATATTTAGCTTGAAGCTTTTAGACTCTTCTCATGTAAGTTAATCTGGGCCAAAACTGAACTACAGAGATGTTACTAGCACCCTGAGCAATACACAGACACTCTACTCTTTGACCTTCATTGCATATAAAGTTTAGTGGATCATAACTTTATCATTTTACCTCTATTAGAATCTTACAATGACATTAACTTTTAGTATCACCATATGGCTCTATAACATTCTATATCCTAAAATGCCCAAGGTAGATCACAGAATACAGTCTGTAGACTACCAGAAAACCCAGATGGAGGTAAGAAGACATTTAACTAATCAGGAATTTTGAAACACTGACAGGTTTGTCAGATTATATGGTGCAAATCATATAGTTGAAGGATCATTTTTTATTTATTGAGGTTCTCAAGTATACACATGTCAAATAATTATGGAGGGAAGAAAAGAGGAAGGGTGAGTCAACCATTAAATGCTGAGCTGTATGGCCCAACTCCTCTTTAAGAAACCAAGGAAAAACAATTTGACTTGATCAAATGAAATAATCGGCATTTGAAGAAAATAAAAACACAGTACCTTGCTTTTTTTTTTTTTTAAAGCTAACTAACAATTTTATGCCTCTGAAGGTTAAACAAAAAAAGGATGGTTGGAAGAGGTAGAGTACTGTTTCTGCCTTAAAAGACCTAAATGTCAGACATGCAACCATCAGCAACTTAGCCTTGACCTACGTGATCCTTTAAGTTTGAAGGACAGTAGCACTCAGTTTCTATGCAATTATCATAAGCTTCTGGACCCTCTAGTCTTCTTTCCAGGTTACTTCTTTATTGCACAGCAAATTAAAAGTGATACAGGTTAGAGGAATGCATACAATGAGCTGTCAAATATTCATTTGTGACCTTTGTTGAAAATATATATATTAAAATATCAGAATAAAATCACATGGTAACGAATATATTCGGCTTTATAGATTCTCAAATCAGTGTTTCTGCAACTTGCAATTATTATGAGAGATTAAGAGAAGTTTTACAAATTAAAATATACAAAATAAAATTTTCAGGACATTTCAAAAAAATGCTAGTTAAGGTACTCCTGCACAAGATATTGAATTAAATAGTGAATTAAGAAAATAAATATTAGTTTCTTTGGAGGGAATATTTACAATTTTAGATAAATTCTTATTTATTGTATCAAGAACACAAAACACAAAGTTATCTGCCAGGATCAATTGAGACAAAATACAAAAGGAGATGAGAACACCATCAATGCAGCTGTTGACTCAGAAAACTCCCCAGAGAAGTGTGAGTGTTTGGGGAGCTAACATCTGATAGGGTGACAGTCCTCTGGCTTTCAAATCCAAAGTATTAAGGACTGTCCCCTAGAAGAAGGATTAAAAAGTCTGGTATTTAAAAACAAAACAAAACAAAACTAGAAAGGCAAAGCCTGGCCAAACTGGACTGCAGGGCATTAATGAATCCATATTAAAATCAACATTCTTTGTAGGTTTAACATCCAAGGAAAGTTAAGCATTCTGTACCTCCCCAGCCAGTTAAACTTCAATGGTTCCTTTGGAGAGTGTGTGTGTGCATGTGTGTGTGTGCGCACGCACTTGCACATGGGTGCTCAGTTGTGCCTGACTCTGTGGCCCCATAAACTGTAGCCCACCAGGCCTCTCGGTCCATGGAATTTTCCAGACAGGGATACTGGTGTGGGGTGCCATTTCCTACTCCAAGGGATCTTCTCAGCCCAGAGATTAAGCCCACATTTTTCACATCTCCTACATTGGCAGGCAGATTTTTTAACATTACATCATCCGGGAAGATCTCCTTTGGAATAACGATTGCTAAACATTTTCTAAAAGGGTCAAACAGCAATTAGCTAGGCATTGCCAGCCATAACTCATAGTAGTATCTGGTTAAACTCTATCATTGTAAGTGCAAGTAGCCACAGATAATGCATGAAGGAATGACTCTGGCTGTTTTCCAATAAATCTTTATTTATAAGACAATAGGTTGGATTTGACCTGCAAGTAGTAGCCTGTCCACCTCTGTATCAGGTCTTTTGCCCCTTTGTGTCTTGATGCACTTTTCTCCTCACTCTGTACTTGTAAACCAAAAAAAAAAAGAAAAAGCAAAGTTGCTTAGTCATGTCCTACTCTTTGCAACCCCATGGACTGTGGCCTGGGATTTTCTAGGCAAGAATACTGGAATGGGTAGCCATTTCCTTCTCTGGGGGATCTTCCCAGCCCAGGTATCAAACCCAGGTCTCCCACATTGCAGGCAGACTGCTTACCACCTGAGCTACCAGAGAATCTGCAACTCAAATGCTGGAATTTGGGTATACCATCTTAATATAGAGAAAAAAATATGACTGTTTCTGATAGTGTGACCAGTGTTAAGTGTAACATTTCATATGTATGTTCATTATCCCTTTGAAAATTCCTTAAAACATTACTAGGTAGGTTTCTAATACACAGAAACAAAAAAGGGAGGAAAATCTATGAGAAAGACAGATATCTGTCCCACAGGAAGCAAAACTGTCCTTAAGGAATATTTGAACTAATTTCAACACATAACTGCAAGGAGAATTATATGATTTGTGACATCACACCAAGTGTAGAAACACACCTGTTCCTGTAAGTAAAGCAGTGAACAAGCTTCTCCATGCCCTTGGTATAGTACTGAGGGTGTTGCATCTTTATATGGTAAATAATGATATCTTGTTGGCCTTGTTGCCATGGTATAACTTCATTAACAATGCTTCTAACAGCCTATGGAATTCAGTAGACATTTAATATAGGGAAGAAGTATTGAGCCTCTAAGTGCTTCTGAACTTCAAAAGTAAATTTTATCATGTTATATGTATAATGACCCATATGTATGCTACCTACCTATCATGGGAATCAAGTTACAGATGATTTATAGGAGAAACTGACAGTCACATTCACATTTTATATGTGCTAAGAAATTGATTATTTTCTGATATTTCATGCTCATGCTCAGTCACACTTTAGTTGTGTCTGCTCTGTGCAACCCCATGGACTGTGTAGCCCACCAGGCTCCTCGGTCCATGGATTTTCCAGGCAAGAATACTGGAGTGGGTATTTTCTAATATAAATATCAGCAATCACATGATGAATTGTATCTGAAAAATATACAGATGCCTATAAACTGCATGTTAAGACTATGTCTTATTAAAACTAGCATAATATATGAAAGCAAGACAAAGAAAAAGAGAATTATCTTAGCCTAAGCAATTTAAGATATTTGATTATTCATTGCAAAAATAATTAGAGAGCCTTCTCTTGCTGAGATAACCTGCTAATTTGTAATATATTCAGTAATACAGTTTTGAAATTTTTTAAACAAATTTATCATCTATCCAAAGACATATGGAATGTTTGTGAATGGATGTTTATCTACTAGAAAAAAGAAAAAGATATGACTGATGAATATAGCAACAGAAGGAATTTTAGGAGAAGTTTCTTTGTGTAAATAATAATATTAATAGGTACTAATATTTATTAAGTTCTAACCTTGTGTCAAGGGCTTCTCCAGTGGAACAGTGGTAAAGAATCTTCCTGCCAATGCAGGAAACACAAGGGATGCAGTTTCAATCCCTGGGTAGGGAAGATCCTCTGGTGTAGGAAATGGCAACCTGCTCTATCATTCTTGCTTGGAAAAATTCCATGAACCTGGAATAGAGCCTGGCTAGCTATAGTCCATGGGATCATAAAGAGGTGGGTACGACTGAGTGACTCAGCACAAACACACAACCTTGTGTGAAGCACTGTACTATGCACTTTGCATGTATTAGCTCTTTTATTTCTCTTAACAACATAAGGTAGATAGCATTTTATCCATTTTACAGCCTGAGTTACTTGTTCAAGTCACAGGACTGGTAAGTAGCAGAGTCAAGATTTAAACCCAGTCAGACTACCTGTAGAAGTCAGACTCCCAAGCTACAGGGTAGTCCACTCACCAATGAAATGTTCTATACATTTTTTTTCATGAGGGATGGATGGAAGCAGTGGGAAGGGGTGATAGCGAAGTATACTTGGTGAATAGGAGGTGGGAAGCCACCATTCAGAGCACATTCAGATCAAGTGTTCTACTCAGAGAGAATAATGAAACCAGGAGAATTAGGAGGCACAGGAGGAAGCAAGGCATTCTCTGAACTGTTGCTGAGTTTTGGGTAGAGATATCCAGAAAGGTAATTAAGAATTACCAAGAAATTAGCTGCAGAGCACAAAGGAAAGATATCCTTGAAAAGAAAACCTCAGACTCATAAAACTGGAATTCCAGAAACATTTTAAAAGAACTCTGAGCAGAAGAAAAAGTAGTAATTTCCTCAAAATGGAAAAATCACAAATTATTAAGAATTGAATAAAGTTTTGGTTATTAAGAGAATATGCCCTTTGTAAGATTTTCAATAGACTTCACTTTTAGAGCACTTTTAGGGTCATAGCAAAACTGAGTGGAAAGTACAGAGTTCCTATAATCCCATCTACCTTTCTCCAAAATACACAGCCTCCACCACCATCCACATCTCTTCCAAGTGAGGTACATTTGGTGCAATTTATAAGCCAACAATAACACATTATTATCAACTGAAATCCATAGTTTACGTTGGATTCATACGTTGTATGGTACATTCTATGGGTTTTGACAAATGTTATCAATAGGTTTTGATAAAGCTGTGATGGCCACTGGCCTTTTAATTGTCTCCAAAGTTTCACTTTTTCTAAGAATCCATATAGTTGGAATTACATAGTACATAGCCTTTTCAAGTTAACTTCTTTCAATTACCAATAGAGCATATGTCTGTTTTACACAGTATAGAAATGTGACTTGTAGAAACTGCAAACAATATTATTTTGGTGAATACACTGGCTGTTAGAAAGACAAAAATAGAAAAAAGAAATTCCAAATGTCAGATTACTAAGACACAGACAGTTGCAGCCACCTGCATGATAATTACTTCAAAGCAGTATTTTAAATAGTAAATACAAAATGATTTTTAATAATTTTAAAAGAGAAGAGATGGTTTAAAGCTAAAAATAACACTATATTGTGGAGCTTATAACAGTGAATTAAAATGTATGATTATAAGAGAAAACATACTAGGGGAGGGGGTTACTCCACTATAGTCAGCATTACCTAATATACAGGATGGGGTATGTTATTTGTTGGTTAACATGATAGGTAAAGATATATAGTATAAACCCTAAAGTGACCTCCAACTGGGCACACAAAATTAGAATATAAAGATGATAAGTTTATATCTAAAAAAGCAAGCCCTACAATAAACACATTTTAAATACAACCAAAAGAGCTAAAAGTGTTAAAGATAGAAAAAGATGTGTAACGTTATGATTAAATCAAGGCTGTCATGCTGTAATAACATCAGAGCAAAGAATATTAACAGAGATAAAGAAGACAGAAAATTAGTAAAGAAACATACCTCAAGAACTCTATCTACTACCTTAACCTGACATTTATAGACCACCCTCCTACAGCAGTGGAATAATGCATATTGTAAAATTTACCAAGATAGACCATACCTGAGTCATGAAACAATTTCAAAACTTCAATAATGTTCGAATAATAAAAATTAAGTTTTCTGAGCTTAATAAAATTAAGTTAGTAACCAATAATAGAAAAACCCCAAATATTCAGAAACTAGCATAGGTCAAGGAAGAAATCACAAAGGTAATAAGAAATTATTCTGAACTAAGTAAAAATGAAAACACAACATACCAAAATTGTGGGATGGTAATAAATCAAGAATTAGAGAGAAAATTATAAAATATCTGTATTGGAAAATACAAAAAGTCCCAAAGCAATGACCTCAGGAAGTAGAAAAAGGGGCGACTGGCTCACAAACTGTGTATTAGTACAGACAGCACAGGGAAAAGTTGAAGAAAGAGACAAACTACTCCAGACGGGTATGTGGCAGGTTTAACAAGCAAGAGACCTCACATATGAGACTTCTCTTGGGCAGCTGCAAGGAATAGATCTCCAGGCTTGTCCACCAAAATCTTGAAAGTGATATAGAGGTTAACTGGGTTCAGTCAATATACCATTCAGATGGTCTTAACAACACATTGCTCTTTCAAGACTATGTCCTTGAAAACGGCTCCCACTGTGGGAACGATGGGCAGAATGTATGTTCCAGGGACAGAGGAGTGGGTAAAGAACCTCCCATCGCCCGGGTCCAGCTCAGGTAAACTGGTAATCATATCCTCCTGATGATCTCTTCCAATGGCAAATTAAACCAAAAGTTAAGATATAAGAAGAGGAAAGGGCCTAATAAAGACGGAGTAGAAGTCAATAAAATATGCAGAAATCTATAGAGAGACAAGAAAACCAACAGCTGGATCAATAAAATTGATAAACTTCTAACCAGACTGATTTCAAAAAAGAAAAGACACAAGTTGCCGATATTAGCAATGTAGTAAAATCACTACAGATACAACAGATATTAAAAACTTATTAATGAGATGTTATTAACAAGTTTATGCCAATGAACTTGACAACTAAGATGAAATGGACAAATTTCTTAGCATAACCAGACCACATTTAAAAAATACATACTCAGTCTGATATACAGACTATGTGTGTGTTTACTTCAGATTTTAGTTTAAAACTATCCCTCAAAGAAAACTCCAGGGCCATATAGCTTTCCTGGTGAATTCAATGAAACATCTAAGGAAGGAATGATACCAGCCTACACAGACTCAGAAAACTGAAGAAGCGGTGATACCATCCAACTCATTTTGCAAGACCAGCATTACTCTAATTCCAAAACAATGTCAAAAGCACAAGAAAAGGAAATCAAAGACTAATAGTCCTCATGAACATATATATATATATAAATATAAACTCTTAAAATGATTTAGTAAATGGAATGCAGCAGTATGTAAAACAGAAAATACATTGTGAACAAATGTTTATACCATGAATGCAAACTTGCTTAAACATTTGGAAACCAAGAGTCATATTTCATTCTATTCACAAACTGAAAAAAGGAAAACATTTAATCAAAAGCATATGGAAAGAACATTTGACAAAATAAAATATCTACTTCTGATAAAAACTCTTAGGTGTCTGTTTACATAAAGTTTCTTAATATGCACAACTAGTTCATGGATACCAACATAACAAACTATGAAAAAAGTGTATGCAATTGTAACACCAAACCCAGGCCAGTTGTACCTCTGAAAGATGAGAGAGGAACATGGGACCAAGAAGGGAATTTGGAGAAGAGTGTAATGGAAGAGATTCAACTGAATCTGCAATGTTAATAAAAAACAAAAAAATCTGAGTAAAGGCAGGAAAATATTAAAATTTATTAAATCTCTGTGAGATATACTCAGGTCTTTTGCAATATTTTTCTCCACTTCTGACACCTTAAAGTAAATGCTAGTACATGAGTACTAAGTACCTATTAAAATAACATTTATAGTTCTGTAATGGTGTGAAAATACTTCTGATGAGTAATATTACCTTAACTGAGGACAAAACCACATGTAAGAAGGCAGCACGTTTGTAAACGTACTTATTATGTATGTGTATGATAGTCTACCATGTAAATTTATCACAATCTCTTTATTTACTCTCCTACTGATTGAGCATCAATGACATTTATTGCTGCCAAATTTTCACTACAATAAACAATAATACAAGAACATTAAAAGAACTGGAGCCTATTATCCAGAGTGAAGTAAGCCAGAAGGAAAAACAACAATACAGTATACTAATGCATATATATGGAATTTAGAAAGATGGTAACAAGAACCCTGCGTGCGAGACAGCAAAAGAAACGCAGATGTATAGAACGGTCTCGTGGACTCTGTGGAAGCGGACAAGGGTGGGATGATATGGGAGAATGACATTGAAACATGTTAATTATCATATGTGAAATCAATCGCCAGCCCAGGTTTGATGCTCGGGGCTGGTGCACCGGGATGACCCAGGGGGAGGGAATAGGGAGGGAGGAGGGAGGGGGGTTCTGGAGGGGGAACATATGTATACCCATGGCGGATTCATGTCAATGTATGGCAGAACCAACACAATAAAGTAAAGAAAATTAAAAAAAAATATCGCCTATGAGCATGTGTTTCTATTGCATATACTTAGCAATATAACCACTACCATATCAAGATGTCCTTTACAAACTATAGGAAAGCACAATGGGAGATCCAAAATATAATACTGAAAAAGATAGTTGAATCTAACTCTTTATCCTTCCCTGTGTAGCTAAGTGTTGATTGAATGAAACAGCCTCACATTGTCCTTTAGCATTGCCCAACAATCACACCTATACTGCCTCGGTTCCTCTCTCCACACTGCTCTCTCTGCAAATCTTCTTCCTTCTTAGATGGTTTTCTCTTAGTCATCCTATCACTCTTATATATTCAGTCTTATAGTTAGACAGGTTGGAATAGATGCTACTTGGAAATAAATTACTGAAACCTCTTAATGGGCAGTTAGCAGTTAATATTAACATTTAAAATGTAGTAAATATTTTGATCAAATAATTCTACCTCTAGGAATTTATCATACAGGTGTTTTCTCATAGACCAAATATTGTACAAGGATGTTCACTGCAGAATCCTCTTAATAAGGAGAAAACTAAACACAAAACAATTTCTTTCCCATCGTTTTCAATTACTGATTGAAAATTGTTTGGTATATCAGAGTAATGGGAAAAGAAAAGGCCTCCATAAATCCATGCTGACATTCTATGTCTTTATGCTAGCCATAGCTGTAACACAAATATGGCCAACCCTCATGATTTTTTTTTCAAACACTAGTCTCTCCACTAGTTTTTTCATTTATTTCATCAATGCCTAGGATAGGAGCTCGCAATTCTGGCTACACAGTAGAATCACCTGAATAGATCTATAAATCAGTGGCTTTACCTCAGATAAATTAATTCAGAATTTTGGGGTTAGTGTTCACTGGTGGCTTCCCAGGAGATTTTCATGTCCACCAGCATTGTGGATCATTGATCTTGGGATATAATCAGTAATTTCATTTATCATTAGCAAGCTGAAATCTCTGACTTTCAATTGATTTCTTTGCATTCTGAAAATTTAGGAAGATAGTGAAATTTATTGTTTCTGGGAATTCCATGCTTGCTTCTTCTATCTGCCATATAGTTTTAAGTTTGTCAGTGTCAATTTAAGACATTTTGCTACAAAAACCTGATACATTTTAGGTTGATACAAGTTTTACCCTGGGTGACCAGTCTCATGACTTCACAAGTTCTGTAAGCTCACACTCACACATTTCAAAGTTCTCCCCGATGTGGTGATTAATTGCCTTTAACCGAAACATTCTGATTCCTTTAGGTGATCATGAGTGCCTTGAACTTTGTGGCTGTCGGGTACTGGCACTTGTTTTATTTCCCACAATGACATGTTGAAACAAGCATCAATCTCTACTGTTTCATGCCTGTCCTCTTTTGGGGAGCATAAAAGTTGTGATGAAAAAGCAGTAAGACACTTTTTTAAATTTTGTATTTTTATAAGATATTTTTTAACAAACTATAAGAACTTGAATCTGTAAATGAGTATTTACATCTTACAACTTTATTCACTAATTCCAATGTAGTACTAGAGTAAAAAATATATTATTTTACAATTTTACTTTGGGAATTGCTTTGGAATCAGTATCACCTTTTTGGAACATCTACTATCATGGCAAAATTTCAATGTCCAAAACTAAATCTGGCTTGTGGATATAACAGCTAAAGTTTTCTTTATATCAAAATCTAATGAAATTTTGGATTATAAATTAAAGAAGTTAATACCATCTGGTTCAAAATAGAGGTGTGGCTAAAAATAATGAAACCATTTGCTTTGTGACACTCCTGGCTATGAGAGTAATTAACAAAACATTTTTGTTTTATTTAGAGCAGTTGGTAGCTACCCAGCTGTCAAACTATCCCTAGGTTATTAAAACCCTGTGTTTTGGCATGATCATCACTCCTCTTATTGGCATAGAGTTATACAGATGGGGACAGTGGTGTATGGGAAAAAGGTTAGAGCCTGGGTTGGAGTATGTGATTTAATTTTCCTAGTCTTCATATTCCTCATTTGTAAACTGTGGATAATAAAATCAAGCGTGTGAAAGTGCTTTTGGAATTAAATGAGAAAATATTTTCAAATGCTTTATCCCAACACTTCTCATACTCTAATATGACCAACTCTTTGCAACCCCACGGACTGTAGCCTGCCAGGCTCCTCTGTCCATGGAATCCTCCAAGCAAGAACACTGGAGTGGGAAGCCATTCCCTTCTCCAGGGGATCTTCTTGACCCAAGGGACTGAACTCAGGTCTCCTGAATTGAAGGGAGATTCTTTACTGTCTGAGCCACCATTAAGCCAGGTCTGGGTGTGGCCTAAGATCGTAAATTTCTAACAAGCTCTCAGGGATGCTGACACTGCTAATGCATGGACCACACTTAGATTTGGAAGGCTTAGTCTGACGTGTAGTAGGTAAGTCAGAAATTCAGTAAGAATTAGATTTCCTTCTTTCATTACATGGCTTCCCTGGTGGCTCAGACAATAAGAGTCTGCCTGCAATGCGGGAGACTTGGGTTCGATCCCTGGGTGGGGAAGATCCTCTCGTAGAAGGAAATGGCAACCTACTCCAGTATTCTTGCATGGAAAATCCCATGGAGCCTGGTAGGCTACAGTCCATGGGGTCGCAAAGAGTCAGACACGACTGTGTGACTTCTCTCTCTCTTTCATTATATGCCATGCTCCACCTTCCACTTTTGTTGCTTTAGGGGTTTGGATTTTGGTCAAAAACTATAACCACTAATAGTCGTGCATAAGCGATCTTGGGTGTTATCACAAAGAAAGTGACTTGGGATGCACATGGTGGGAAAAAATATAAGTATCCATATTTACAGGCTTAATATATTTTCTCAATAATGACAGTGACTTCAGTTTCTATTGTTTGAACTCCCATTCTAGGACAGGGGCAGACAGGCATCTGGAGCTAAAGAGGGAACCAGAGTCTTCTGTGGGAGTGGTCTCCCAAAGAAAGTGTTTCATATGTCCTTTCACTCATGGTAGTGGACAAAGAAAGCGACTGAAACGACTAAAACCAGGCAAAACAGTCTTTCAAGATCAGGAGATTTAACCTGGAAACATCTCTTGAGTCAACAGTAAGAGGAGAGAGCCTTTAATGAAGGACCTACAGGGGAGTATATAGGCAGAGAAGTTGTTTTTGTTAAGAAATTTATTTTATGAGCAGTTATAATGAGAATATATCTTTATCATTTGAGTCAATAACAATATTCAGCAGCAGTCTTTGTTATTCCTTCACTAAGGATTGCTGCTGGCTATTAATCATTTCAAACACAATGAAAAGATAAAAGCAATCTAGGTATATTGAAATAAAATTAAATCCTACTCAGCTCTAAATACTATTCTGTCTGAGGTGACATGGTGATGTCTGGCTAACAAGCACAGTACACACACAATAGTCACTTAGGTTTTTTTTTTTTTTTTTGTATCCAAACAGATAGTGTCACCTCATTCTGCCAAGAAGCTACTCAAAAACAATCAAGAAGCAGCTGCATCTCACTGGTGATTTAAGGAGTTTTTGTGAGCAAGCTTTTAGCAATCCTTGACAAGGCACCTTCATCAAATTACATGAAGCTTGAAAAACACTCTGTCATCTTTTAAGATTCTCAGTAGTATCTCTCACATCATGTTATTTCAAATCAATCATTGCATATCCTGGAAATAGCTCCTCCATGAGCTCTGAAGTAGTTTTGATCCCATAGTAGCGTGTCTACTGTTATAAAGAGTGATAACGCAGAGCTTCCAAAATCTTGCTGAACACTTTAAGTTGCTTTCAGATAATTCAAGCAAAATAAAACAAAAGTAAACAGGCAGACACACAAAAGATATAAACTTTCTGCTTTGTCCTTTTCTTCGACAGGGGAGGAAAAAAACAAAATCAAAAATTTCCTCCTAATTCTCACATTACCTACATTGACCTAAATCATTGGATATTCATCACTCTTCTACTTCAGTGTGCTTACTGTAGACCCTCTGTGTTCTTTGTTTTAAACTCTCTTTCTGTTAAAATATAGTCTGGGTGTGCTGAGTTATTTTGAAGTTTAGTCAAAGATGAATTTCTGTTTTGTATACCTATGGCGGATTCATGTCAATGTATGGCAAAACCAACATGATAACGTAAAGAAAATATACAAATAAATAAATAAAATTAAAAATATATATTATTTATAATATACATCAGATTCTAAATTCAACCAGAAATCTTGGCTTTTTTTCTTAAGTGTTTGGCATTTGCACAGATGAAATGTCACAGAAATGACAAAAAAGAGACTAGTTTTACAAACCTCATTAGCAGCCTCTTTATTTTATTAACCTTCCACTGGACTTGAGCATATGTATGTGTAAGCATTCTTAGAGGACTATGTAACTGAAATCCCACAGAATGCTGAATCAATATACACATTGCTTTTGCAGTCTACTTTTGCAAAATAGAGCACTCAAAATATACAGGTTATTGAGGGGGAGGGGGCAGGAAAAAAAAGAAAAAAAAATACAGGTTATTTTATTAATGGGAGGAACTATTAAAGAGTTGGGGTTCTATCTTAAAAATAAAACAGATCATGTTTATTGTACTTAGGATAAAGGATAAATGGCCCGAGGGACTGAAAAATCCTGAAAAACCCTAACAAAGGTAATATGATAGTCAGGTATATTATGTGACCTTTTAAGATCAAGTGTATTTTGAAAATGAAAATCCTTTTTAAACTGGTAGAAATTCCTTGGCAGTCCAGTGGTAAGAATTGGGTGGAGAACTGAGATTCCAGAAACCACATGGTGCAGCCAAAAAAAAAAAAAAACACTGGTAATTTATATAGAGAACCTATTCCAGCATTCTGGTAACTACTGTTCTACTCTTAGATGTAAAAAGTAGAGTAGATAACAACAAAGAGCTCAGAACCTGAAATAGATAAAAACAAGAAAGCAAAAAAAAAAAATCAAACACTAACCACTACTACTGGTTAAGGATTGTGCCAAGAAAATATATTCTCTAACACTGAAACTATATGCTCCAGAAAATCTGTATATGTATGTACTTCTTTATATGAAGAGTATTTCAAAAAGTAACAGTTTATTTCACAGTGGCTACAGATATTAAACACATACTTTGAGTTGTCTTTATGAAATCTCTTTCAACAAACAACTATTGAGTTTGAAGAGTCAGTCATTATTTCAGGTAATGGAGATTCCTGTCCTCCATCAGTGAGAGAGACAGACAAGCAAGCAGACAAATCTGCAGGTTAGTATCCATACCCCTCCTGATTTTAATTCTCCCTAGAGATATGCAGTCTCAATAGACTCCTTAACTTGGACTTATTACAACAAAAAAACCAATAGGAATGCTTTTTCTTTCTCATATTACTTTTAATTCCCACTCTTTAATATTCACCACCTGACATATTCTGCCCTTTAGAAAGTATCTACCCAAATCCATCAACTTCTTTAAATTCTGAAAATATTTATCATGAATTTGGCTCCACTTTTAGCCAAAAGTGAGTGAGTGAAGTCACTCCATCATGTCCGATTCTGCGACCCCATGGACTGTAGATTCCTCTGTCCGTGGGATTTTCCAGGCAAGAGTACTGGAGTGGGTTGCCATTTCCTTCTCCAGAGGATCTTCCCAACCCAAGGATCGAACCCGGGTCTCCCACATGGTAGGCAGACGCTTTACCATCTGAGCCACCAGGGAAGTCAAAGGGGCTATAATATTCATTCACTGATTCAGTAACCCACATTCTCAATTAGCTATATTTTTGTTTACATAGTGTTTGGCTTTTGGGTGTCAAACAATTAGACAAAAATGTATTCACTGATTATATCTTCAAGGATACAGAATGGTCAATCCAGCTGAGTCTCTGAATCTTACCCCATCTCCTGGTCATTCTCATTAGACTCTCACAGCCTTGTGGTCTCTAATTTTTCTTTTTATTCATCTTTGCATCCCCAGCATCTAACACAGGGCATGCTCAATAAATAGTTATAAAAATAAACAAGGAAATACCAGGCAATGACTATTGCTTCTCATAAGAATAGTTTGAAACTAGTCAGCTAAGAATGCAAATTGAGAGTTTTTCAGCAACAAAGTCAAAACCAGAAAGAACTAATTGGTTAACCAGCAAGTTTAATTATCCAAATTATCCTAAATTTCTAGCATTAGAATTAATACAAGTTACTTTGCATATCGGCATTGAAGTGAATAATACAAACTTGTAGGCCAGATGCCTGACTACAAATTCTGTCTTTGTCACTTCTTATCTAGGTGACCTTAGCAAAGTATTTAATTTTCTGTTTCAGTTACTTTACCTGCAAAATTGTTATAACAAAATACTACCATTCTCAGTGTTGTTATGAGGATTCAATGGGATAATATATGTAACTTGCCTAAAAAATGATATCTGGCACATGGTAAATATTATTTTTGTCTTTTTATACAGTTCATGAGGTTCCCATGCTAAATAAACTGGGGTGATTTGCCATTCCCTCCTACAGCTGACTCATTGGAAAAGTCTCTGATGCTGTGAAAGATTGAGGACAGAAGGTGAAGAGGGTATTAGAGGCTGAGATAGCTGGATGCCATCACCAGTGCAATGGACATGAAATTGGGCAAACTTCAGGAGATGGTGAGGGAATGGGAGGCCTAGCGCATTGCAGTCCATGGAGTTGCAAAGAGTTGGACCGGCCTGGGTGAGTGAACAACAATAACAAATATTTTATAATAGAGTTAGCTAAATACATAATATCAGCATCTCCCAGTCTGAGTCTTGAATAAACCTGGATGCACAAGATGCTCTATGCAGTTACACATCAGATAGGTACAGGGAATGTTACTTTTTCTGGAGAGTAAGAAAACTGGTAAATTCAAAGCTTTGGAAAGTTTTACAGCTAAAAGAATCTTGTTTAGATGTATTTACACAAACACTTTCAAGTCTATTTCAGAGCCCCTCTTCCCCTACAGAACAGATGCTGCTACCCTATAGCGCTTGTTCTACTTAACATATTTCGTGAAATTCTAATTATGCACCTGTTGCCGCTTTGCTTTGCAACCATTTGCATATATTCATATTTGTATTTGTATATATATACAATCACATGCATATATTTTGAATCACTAGGATGAGGGTATGGATTTTGGTTTTACTGTCATTTCTATGTATTCTCCTACTGTTCCCTTTCTATTTTGCCATGGTTCTTTATATAGGGTTCCACATAAATGCCAAACACACTGATTTAAATGCAACATAAAATGTTATTTAAAACAATAAATTCAGGACTTATTGTTTTAAAGGTGGCTGGTTTAATAGTTCCAAACAAAACCTCTGGCACACCCATAAAAACAACCTTTCTGGAAGAAAAGACTAAAAAAAAAAAAAAAAAACCTTCACAGCAGTATAAAACAGAAGACTTAGTGCCAAAATAAGTTTCATATCAACATAAAAATAGTGAAGCTGAATTGGTGACCTACAACATGCTACAACCCAGTGAGGAAGGGGAACCCCCTACCTGAAGGGAGGTAGGCAGAAGCTTCAATTTTCCCTCCTTTCTTCATTATAGCTCAGAGATCTGACTTCTAAGAAAAGCAGATAACTCTCTCTCTGAAACAGCCTTCAGGGCAGCATCTCCCACAAGGCAATAAACAGTAAGCATACAGATCTCCTTCCACATACAGACCCTATATATATATTGGAATTTAAATACAGTAAAAGGAGAACAAATATGCCCAAATGATATTTGATACAGTACAAATGCAATTAAATGGAACAAAGGTAGCCTTCTCCACAAATGCTGCTTGAGCACTAGGACATACATTGCTGTTGTTTTAGTCACTAAGTTGTGCCTGCCTCTTTTGTGACCTCATGGACTGTAGTCCACCCAGCTCCCCTGTCCATGGATTCCCCAGGCAGAAATACTGGAGTGGGTTGCCATTTCCTCCTCCAGGGCATTTTGCTGACCCAGGGATCGAACCCGCGTCTCTTGCTTGGTAGGCAGTCTCTTTACCACTGAGCCATGAGGGAAGCCCATGATATATGTAGGCAATAAATAAATGAATCATAAATTTCAAAAATAGTCCTAAAATCCACACATTTAGCAAAACTAACTCAAAATGGATTACAGACATAAGTATTAAACTATATAACTTTTAGAAGAAAACAGGAGAAAATCTTTAAGATTCAGAGCTAGCCAAAACTCCTTAGACTTGGCACAACTCATAGAAGCAAAACCTGATAACTGAACTTCAAAACATTAGAACTATTTGCTAATGTGAATTAGCAAAGAATGTGAATAAAGTATAGACTGTGAAAATATTTGCAAACCATGTATCTGTCAAATGACTAACTTCTAAAAGAATAAAGAAATCAAAACTCAACCATAAGGGCTTCCCTGGTGGTTCAGTGGTAAATAACCCACCTGCCAACACAGGAGAAATGGGTTCTATCCCTGATCCGGGAAGATTCCACATGTGCACAGCTAAGCCCATGTGCTACAACTATTGAGCTTGTGCTCCAGAGCCCAGGAACTGTAACTACTGAGCCCATGTGTGCAACTCCTGAAGCCTGCAGGCCCTACAGCCTGTGCGCACAGCAAGAGAAGCCACCACAATGAGAAGTCCATGCACCACAATTGGAGAATAATTCTTACTCGCCACAACCAGAGAAAAGCCCATGCAGCAATGAAGACCCAACACAGTCCAAAATAAATAAATAAAACAAAAGATACATGTATATAAATAAAATATATATATTTCACAGTAAACAATAAATGATTCAACTATAAAATGGGCAACAGATAGAGACATTTTACCAAAAAACTTGCAGATGGAAAATAAACATATGACAAGATGTTCAAAATTGTTAGCTATTACACAAATGCAAACAAATACCAAACTGAAATAATACTATGTACCTATCACAATGGCTAAAATAAAACATAGTGAAAACACAAAATTGTGGTGAGGGTGTTGAGAAACTGGCTCACTTACAGAATTGGTGGCGGGATGTAAAATGGCACAGCCACCCTGGAAGATAACCAGGCGGTTTCTTTAAAAACTGAACATACAATTACCACACAACTCAGCATTGTAATACTGGGCACTTACCCCTAAGAAATAAGAAGTCGTGTTCACTCAAAAGCTGGCACATGGTTGTTTATGGCAGTTTTATTTGTAACAGCCCCATGTTAAAAACAACCCCGATGTCTGTCTTTCAACAATGAATAGTTAAACTATGGTATATGCATACCATGAAAGTCTAATTAGCAAAGAAAAGGAACAAGCTATTAATACTAAAGCATTCAACAGACTGGATCAATTGAGTGAAAAATGTCAGTCCTAAAAAGTTATATACTGAATGATTCTATTTATGTAACATTCTTGAAATGACAAAAATATAGAAATGGAGAACACATTACTGGTTGTCAAAGGAGATCATAAATGGGAAGGAAATGTGGTGGCTGTAGAAGGGATCTTTGTGGTTAAGGAAATATCTGTATCTTTACTCGGCTAATATTCATATTCTGATTGTGATACTGTACTACTCTTGCAAGATGTTATCTTTATGGGAATAAGGTCAATGGGATCTCTATATATGATGTCTTACAACTGCATGTGAATCTAGAATTATCTCAAAATAAAAAGTTAATTGAAAACATTTTAATTGAATGGTATATTTAACAATCACTTTATTATATTCATTTATATAATCTGTACCTCTTCAGCATGCTATTATTGATATATCTTAAAACGATATATCATAAGCATCAACACATAATGGGAAGGAAATCACAATGCTTCCCTGAGAAGAGAAAGGTTTATATCCCAAATCTAATGCTCCAACTTTTAAGATTTATATGTGGCAGAGAGCTCCCTAAAACATCTACCTCTGAAAGACAACAGGGCTTGTGTCCATAAAGCCCATAAGGCTACTGTAAACTAAGAAAGAGTTCCTAATGGGCATTAAGAAAATGGAAATTATCCCTGAACTCATTTAAAGTGTTTATTTTATCGTGAGTCGAATGAAAAGAACAATTTGATTCAAAGAAAACTGTAAGAGGAAAATGACTAATAGATAAAATAGAGTAATAAAAACTCAATTAAATATTAAATAACATTTACAGAAGATTGTGGATCAAAAGTAGGCAACTGTTTTAAGCAGCAAAAATGAAAGAAAAAAAGCTTAAGTAGTAATGAAAACTTAATAGGCACCAAGGATATGACAATAACTTGGACCATTTTAAAAAACTCTCCTAAGTAAAAGGAATATATTCAATTTCCAAAGGGATGAACTTGAATGAACTTAAAAAGATCTGCCACTTCCATTTTCCAATTGCCTGTTCATTCTGTTCTAGATAACCGAGTTCAGTGTTTATTGAAAAAGCACTCTCAGTGGGCACCAATGACTTGCAAAATTTAACACCCAAAGGTGCTGACACCCATTTCATAACACTGTTTTCCTTTGACATTTCTGACAGTGTCCACTCCTATCTTTTCCCTACTATTTCTACTTTTCTGTCTCACTCACTGGACTTGCTTCCTTCTGATTTTCAAGAGCAACAATAACAATATTTGTGAACCACTTTACATATTACATAGTTGTCACATATATTACTTCATTTGTTTTTAAGGAGACACAGGCAAGCAATCTACCTAGTATTATACTGAGTGGGTGAGATGGTTGGATGGCATCACTGACTCAATGGATGAGTTTGGGTGGACTCCAGGAGTTGGTGATGGACAGGGAGGCCTGGCGTGCTGCAGTCCACGGGGTCGCAAAGAGTTGGACACGACTAAACGACTACAGTGAGTGATACTGAGTGGAGTAGATCCTGTTCCTCAACTCTTCCTCTTTTCTGTCAGTGTTAACTACCTTCCTTTGTGGCTTTTGGGATCACCTTTGTGGAGATGTCTTTAAACTATAATGATAATGCAGGTATTTCATTTGTAGCAGGCATGATACAGATATGTTCCCAAGTCTTTTGCTGAAGCTGGAACTGCACTTCTCAGTTATAACTGAGATGATCATAAACTATTTCCTAATAAAAACTGACACTTTATTTCATTGAGGTTTCACTGTTAAATAAGTAGCTAAGAGACCTTGCAACAATTACCATGTTTATGGAATACTACTTACTAAACTGATTGAGTGGTTTGAGTTAACTGATTCAATGGAAGGAAAGTGTTAACACTATTACCAATAGAATCAATGAGTAATAAACACACAAAGAAAAATCCTCAATGTTTCCAAAAGTTATATAAATGTGAATGAACCATACACTTCATTTAATTTTCCTAGACTTCACAGTTAATTACCCTTTTAATGGTTATTATACCTCAAAATTTCTTCTGATATTCTTCAAGTTTCTTTCAAAATGGCACCAAATGTTTACCATAGCAAAGTTACCAACAGCTCACACAACTGATACATTTCAACATTTTCCTGACATTTTCATGGAGCTAACATGGCAGTAATAATCAGGTGCAACTATAGCATAATTAGTGCATTTCAGGGGTTAATCCACTGTACTTACTAAAATATACATACATTTTTGAAAAGGGTTACAAATTTTGAACTTTCACAATACTCCATAGTCACTTTCTATTTTACATATGCCTTACTATACCTTATTGTACTTGGCAAAATTATGCTGCTACTCATTAATGAGAGAAATACACACACACACACACACACACACACACACACACACACTGATTTATATATAAAAGGAAGAAAGTGAAAAAGTTGGCTTAAAATTCAACATTCAGAAAACTAGGATCATGGCATCCAGTCCCATCACCTCATGCCATTTAGATGGGGAAACAATAGAAACAGTGACAGACTTTATATTTTGGGCTTCAAAATCACTGCAGATGGTGACTGCACCCATTAAATTAAAAGACACTTGCTCCTTGGAATAAAAGCTATGACCAACCTAGACAGCATATTAAAAAGCAGAGACATTGCTGATGAAGTTCCATCTAGTCAATGCTATGTTTTTTTCCAGTGGTCATGTATGGATGTGAGAGTTGGACTATAAAGAAAGCTATGTACCGAAGAATTGATGATTTTGAACTGTGGTGTCGGAGAAGACTCTTAAAGTCCCTTGGACTGCAAGGAGATCAAACTAGTCCATCCTAAAGGAAATCAGTCCTGAATGTTCATTGGAAGGACTGATGCTGAAGTTGAAGCTTCAATATTTTGGCCACCTGATGCAAAGAACTGACTCATTGGAAATGACTCTGATGCTGGGAAAGTTTGAAGCCAGGAGAAGGGGATGATAGAGGATGAGGTGGTTGGATGCCATCACCGACTGGATGGACATGAGTTTGAGCAAGCTCCGGGAGTTGGTGATGGACAGGGAAACCTGATGTGCTGCAGTCCATGGGTTTGCACAGAGTCAGACACAACTGAGTGACTCAACTGATGACATATATATACATAAATCACTTTCCTGTAGATCTAAAATTATCACATTGTAAATCAGCTATATTTCAATAAATACTAAAAAAAAAAAGAAAATATCTTGGGCAGGCACAAACTGTGCTATTGTCACAGACCTCTAATAAAACTAACCTTGCTTTCCATAAATAAATAAAACGTTTAACTCTGCATTGTTAGCGTTAGTGGACTGATTTCTACATTTTTTTTTTTTAGTAAATATTATTTATTTATTTATTTATTTATTTTTATTGTTTTTGCCATACATTGTCATGATATCACCATGGGTTTACATATGCTTCCCCTCCGGGTCCCCCCTCCCTCCTCCCTCCCCCCCGGGAAATCTCGCTGCACCAGTCCCGAGCATCAATCCTGGGCTGGCGATTGATTAGACACATGACAATTAACATGCTTCAATGCCCTTCTCCCATATCATCCCACCCTTACCCTCATCCACAAAGTCCACAAGTCTATTATATACATCTGCGTTCCTTTTGTTGTCTCCCATGTTGGGTTCTCATTACTGTCTTTCTAAATTCCATATATATGTGTTAATATACTGTATTGTTGTTTTTGCTTCTGGCTTACTTCACTCTGGATAATGGGCTCCAGTTTCGTCCATCTGAGTAGAATTGCTTCAAATGAATTTTTTTCTACATTTTTTAATAAATGAAAATGCTATGTTAGCATTTCCTTTAACTTATTCTAACAATTGTCAATAAACACCTAAGAAAATAAGTGTATACAGGCAGCATCCAAAGAAAAGAAAAGTGCATTGCTTTAAGCTATGCTTACAACTTGAGCCATTTTTTACTTAGATTAATTTTATATGATTTTAGGAATATTACAGCCTCATAATGACAATTAAGAGAAATATGATCTTGCCATGCTTCACTCTTTCATATTTTTCTAGGAATACATTATTTTGATACAAACTATATGTAAATTTCTCTGAAGTAGTAAACCTTTTGTAAGCATAATTTTGATCACTGTACACTACTAATATAGTCTACTTCATTTAATCATTTTCCTAATAGTATGAATTTCAGTGTAGATTAAAAATTTTCAGCTTTTATAATGCTGCAATAAACCAGGTCAAATTTTTGTGCATATTTGTGATTATTTCCTTAAATTCCAAAGTGAAATTACTGATTATAAACAGTTTTAAGGCTCTTGATAGATAGTATCAAAATTCATTTTCAGAATATTAAAGCTTGTAAAATTCAAATATAATGTAAAAGCACTGCTTGGAGTCAAAATGTCAAAAATAGGCATTTGGCTTTATACTTGTATGAGATATTTACTCTTCAATAGCCGATGGTAACATCCAGAAATGGGAAAAAAGTCACAGGTGGCAAAGCAGGAAAGCAGGTAGGTGGAGCAGAGGATAGAGAAACAATCCAAACACTATTAATATACAATACACTTTGCTTCACTGTATTTTGTACACTGATGGTCTGGTTGGGAAGGGAGCCAGTGGTAGCCCGAGAATTTTAGTTCTTTCATAACCTTTATGGACATCCAAATTAGGTGGGTTTGGAGTTTTAAGGATTACTTGAAAACTATGCTGTTTGGCTTTATGGAGAGTATAAACTCTTGAAAACAAATGTAAAATCTGCTTTGAGAATTTAAACAGTTTTAGAACAATCATATCAACAAACTAATAAGAGAGGGGAACAAAATGAATCCCAATCTCTGGGGTTAAATATCAAGAGATATTTATATATTATACATGGAAACCAGTATACTTAGTTTTACTAATTCATGTGTTCATTCAATGATCTACTCCTTCAGCCAAGATTAATTGAGCATCTATTAGATGTCAGACACTGCTCTAAATAATGGGAACCAAATTATGAACCAGAAGGATGTTTCCATATCCTCTTAAAGCTTACAGTTTCACAAGAAAGAATGGCAATTCACCAGGCAGTTACAGTAGAAGGTGATGGCAAGCTCAGGTTGATGGAGAAAACATAACAGGGTAAAATAACCCTATTATGGAGATTTTAGGAAGTATATGAGATTAGTTTTCAAATGAAAACTAAAAGCAAGTTGACTGAACAGAGTGTGTTGAAGAATCAAAATAGTGAAATGCCTTGCCTAGGGTCACACATCTAATAAGACTGTCATGCTAGGAGTGAGGTCTTCAGACGCTTCACTGATAATGGTGATATCCCACTAATATTGCCAATATACCACTAATATCAGTTTCCTAACACCTCTGGACTGGCATTCTTTATGAATGTTCAGAATAATGAGAAACATTTCCTACACATGGGAAAAACTCTTACAGACCATGGAGATCATATTTTAAACCACAGCACATTTTAGAGACAAAGTTGGGTCTTCAAGCTAAGTTTAAAAAAAACAACAAAAAATTGTTCTTTGAGCTTATCTAACCTTTCAGTAAAAGACTTCTCAAATAGTAGTAAGCCTGTGAATATTCCAACCTATCACTGAAGACTACTAGTGCTTGCTTAGATTAGTGGGGGTTCTAAATATGTATTCAACTATTTCTAACAGCAGAGACATTACTCTGCTTGCTTAAATTAGTGGGGGTTCTAAATATGTATTCAACTATTTCCAACAGCAGAGACATTACTTTGCAGACAAAGGTCTGTCTAGTCAAAGCTATGGTTTTTCCAGTAGTCATGTATGGATTGTGAGAGTTGTCCTATAAAGAAAGCTGAATGGCAAAGAATTGATGCTTTTGAACTGTGGTGTTGGAGAAGACTCTTGAGAGTCCCTTGGACTTCAAGGAGATCAAACTAGTCAATCCTAAAGGAAATCAGTCCTGAAAATTCATTGGAAGGACTGATGCTGAGGCTGAAACTCCAATAATTTGGCCACCTGATGAGAAGACTCATTTCTGACTTGTTAGAAAAGACCCTGAGGCTGAGCAAGAATGAAGGCAGGTGGAGAAGGGGACAAGAGATGATGAGATGGTTGGATGGCATCACCAATTGATGGACATGAGTTTGAGCAAGCTCCGGGAGTTGGTGATGGACAGGGAAGTCTGGAGTGCTGCAGTCCATGGGGTCGTCATGATGGAGCGACTGAACTGAACTGATTTCAAATGGCACAGAATGGATGAAGAGAAAGCCAAGCTGAAAGGACTTTATTTGGAACTCCACAACATCACCACTTTCTAATAAATTTTAATGTTGATCAATTGATCCTGATGCCATTCAAAGGACACTGCAGGGAAAAACTAAATTACAGAGCTTTTTTAGTGGAAGATTATCAGGTCTAATTACGAATATTATCCTTATGCATTAGATCAATTTGATTTCTGTTATAATAATTTCTAAATTTTCTCATCATATTGACCCTCAAATTCCCATTTTCAGAAAAACTGCACAGCACTCTTCCTGTATATACTTTGATTCATCTACAGGCTTGCAAAACAATATTTAATTATGCTTCTCTTTCTTTAAAAATAATCAATAACTTTGTTACTTTTTTTCCTCCCAAGAAGTTAGTGTCTCAGGGCAACAAGGAAAAAATGTTTTCAATGTAAAGTGTTTAAAACAATTGCAATCAACTCAATTTTCTATGGCTGGGGAATGCAGAGATAGCACATATGACTGAAATTCATGGATGTACCTCAAATATCATTTCAAAAAGCAATTTATCTAAAAAATATACAAGCAACACCTGCAGCTCCATTCTAGAAAAATAAACGACCCAATCAAAAAGTGGGCCAAAGAACTTAACAGACATTTATCCAAAGAAGACATATAAATGGCTAACAAACACATGAAAAGATGCTCAACATCACTCATGATCAGAGAAATGTAAATCAAAACCACAATGAGGTACCACTTTACGCCAGTCAGAATGGCCGCAATCCAAAAATCTACAAGCAATAAATGCTGGAGAGGATGTGGAGAAAAGGGAACCCTCTTACACTATTGGTGGGAATGCAAACTAGTACAGCCACTATGGAAAACAGTGTGGAGGTTCCTTAAAAAACTGCAAATAGACCTGCCATATGACCCAGCAATCCCACTGCTGGGCATACACACCGAGGAAACCAGAATTGAAAGAGACACGTGTACCCCAATGTTCATTGCCGCATTGTTTACAATAGCCAGGACATGGAAGCAACCTAGATGCCCATCAACTGACGAACGGATAAGAAAGCTGTGGTACATATACACAATGGAATATTACTCAGCATTAAAAAAAAATTCATTTGAATCAGTTCTACTCAGGTGGACGGAACTTGAGCCTATTATCCAGAGTAGTAAGCCAGAAGCAAAAACAACAATACAGTATACTAACGCATATATATGGAATTTAGAAAGATGGTAACGAGAACCCTGCATGCGAGACAGCAAAAGGAACGCAGATGTGGACTCTGCACGTGGACTCTGTGGAAGAGGGCAAGGGTGGGATGATATGGGAGAATGGCATTGAAACATGTTAATTATCATATGTGAAATCAATTGCCAGCCCAGGATTGATGCTCGGGGCTGGTGCACCGAGATGTCCCAGGGGGAGGGAATCGGGAGGGAGGAGGGAGGGGGGTTCTGGAGGAGGAGCATATGTAAACCCATGGTGGTGTCATGTCATTGTATGGCAAAACCAACACAATAAAAAAAAAAAAAAGCAATTTAAACCTCTCATTTAACCAAAACTGTTATCTGCAGCAAAACTGGCAGATTTGAGTTTTGTCTCTTTTGGAGCCAGTCAGTGGGTACATGACACAGAAGTATCCTTAAACTTGATAATCCATCTCCAAGGAAATCAAAGTTAACTATACTCATTTGGCACTGAATAAAAAATTCCACCGTAAGTGTAAACACATTTAAAACCATCTGAAGCTTGTTTTCAGATTCTAAATGCCCTGTTTAGAGCCAGTATATAGAAAGAGTCATTGTATTTTCTTCACCAAGTCTGTGATTATTTAAAACTAAGTCATGAAGTACATATTTAGAAGTACCTCCAGGAAATGTAAAAATTAAGATATCATGCATTACCTCTATATTTCTATGTGATGACATTAATTGGGCAGCTAAATTGAAGCTGTGCATAAAAAGCAGCTCCTCTACTTATGAAAAGATTCCAAAAAAGTGATTCATAATTCTAATTGTTTTTAAGAATAGAGTGACTAAATTCAAACTGTTTTTCAGCTAAGTTTAAGACTGCATTCCAAAGAATTTCATGCTTCAGAATTTCTTAGTAAGAAATTAAGACAATCAAGCAGGAGGGAGTTCCCTCTCACTCAAGAGAGAGTTAACAACTTTTACTCTTTCCATATCTTCAACTGATTGGAGGAGGGTCACCCACCTTAGGGAAGACAATCTGCTTTACTCAGTTTACCAATTCAAATGTTAAACTTATATACAAACACTCTCACAGACATACCCAGAATAATGTTTGACTCAATATCTGGGCACCCCATGGCTCGGTCAAGTTGCCACAAAAAATTAACCATCATGGTCATTTTAAAATTCCTACTTTCATTTCCCAGCAGAATTACATAAAATTTCCTTAACACTACTTCAAAAGTTCAGTGTTTAGCTCCTTTTGGATATGAGGTGGTTAATACTATTCCTAAGAGTACTTTAAATGAAGTGCAAATATAGTACATGGCACACCCTAGGAAATGACCTGCTGATTTAAATTAAAATAGCCAGTAACCATCACGTAAAACATTGCCAATATTGGACAGTCAATGTTCTTTGCTCTACTGTAAACCTTTCAAATATCAATGAAAAGTCATAACTTAAAAGTTAATAAGGAGACTGGCTTTTTTGTATGGTACCAATTCAACTGTAAATGAATGAAAAAATTCATCCAAACAATAAAGCAGTTTTATTATATATGGTTGTGCAGCAGAATGTTTAGTTAATAGATCAGTTTGGTATCAAGTAGACTAATCCTAAATCAGAAGAGAACAGATCTTTTCTAGTTGGAAGGGATTTCAAATAATCAACAGCAAAAGCAAATATTTATAGCATGTTTATTACCTGTTAGGTGCTAAGTGTTATACCCCTGATTTCCCCAAATTAATATGCAAAAATAACATTCTGAATTTGATAGCTAAAATCATGGTAAATACATGTATTTTATACTTTTAATGCTTTGTCTTTCTCATCATTTTTTAAAGCCAATGTGAATCATAAACCCTCTTTGATTTTGATTGCTTCATCTTTGCAATTCATGACTCTAGGGTGATGAAGAGAGGTTAGAATTAATAGTAATAAGAAGGCTGAGGTGTGTTTATCTTTGCTTTTCTGTACTAATTATAGTACTAGAAATACATAGTGCTTCTTATGTGTCAGGCTTTAAGTACTTTGCACATACTAACTCTTTTTCTATACAACAAACTTAAAAGGGAGGCTTTGTTATTAATCTAGCACACAAATGAAGCAGTTGTGGCACAGAGAGTTGAATAAGCTGTCTGAGGTCACACAGCTAGAAAGCAATAGGAGAATGACTTCTACACTGCAGCCTGGCTCCAGACTCATGCTATTAATTGTGGTGGCCCATAGCACAGTAGCTCGGCCTGCACAGTGACTTGGTGAACTGGGAATGAGTGTGTACTGAGAAAAACCAGACATCACACAAAAACAAGCCAACTTAATTCCTGTAAAAAAAAAAAAAAAAAAACGAAATTAAGTTTGAGCTAGTAAAATGAATCACTTCTTTCTATGATACCAACTTTCGAGGACTTTATTTTTGTTTGCTTCACACATATAAAAACTTATGAGTCTTGCAGTAGCAATTGCCTTTTATGAATACACCTTTAGAAAGCCTTTTGATCTATGTATATAATCGGATCACTGCAATAACTCTGGGAAAAACTCCTCTCATTTTCTAGATAAGAAAACATGCCAGGGAAGTTCAGAAACTGGATAAAATGGAAGTTCAATCTTTCTGCATTTGAAACAGCTAGGATTCCTTCTATCTACCACCTCATCAATGACAATTTACCACTGGGTTATACTGTACTCAGAATTCTATATTCAACATCCTGAAAACATAAACACATTTCCCTAACTAAGTTATTAAATATACAAATAGAACTACAAACTGACAAAATCATGAAAGAGCTTATGCCGAACCATTTTATTCTAAAAGCCAAGGGAACACATTTTTTTAAAAAGATGACAAACAGTTAAAATTAGACTTTGTCTAGTATAGTTATCAGCAACAGTTAAAACTGCTTCAAAATTGGGAAAGGAGTATGACAAGGCTGTATAGTGTCACCCTGTTTAATTAGCCTATATGCAGGGTACATCATGCAAAATGCTGGACTGAATAAATCACAAGCTAAAGTCAAGATTGCTGAAAGAAATATCAAAAGCTTCAGATATTTAGATGATACCAACCTAACGGCAGAAAGTTAACTAAAGAACCTCTTGACGCAGGTGAAAGAGGAGAGTGAAAAGCTGGCTTAAAACTCAACATTCAAAAAGCTAAGATAATGACATCTAGTACCAACACTTCATGGCAAATAGAAGGGGAAAACATGGAAGCAGTGACAGATTTTATTTTCTTGGGATCCAAAATCACTGTGGATGGTGACTACAGCCATGAAATTAAAGGTGCTTGCTCCTCGGAAGGAAAGCTATGACTACCTAAACAGCATATTTAAAGAGCAGAGACATGACTTTGCTGAAAAAGGTCTATATAGTCAAAGCTGTATTTTTTCCAGTAGTCGTCTATGGATGTGACAGTTGGACCATAAGAAGGCTGAGTGTCAAATAACTGATTCTTTTGAATCATGGTACTGGAGCAGACTCTTGAGAGTCTCTTGAACTGCAAGGATATCAAACCAGTCAATTCTAAAGGAAATTGACCCTGAATATTTATTGGAGGGATTAATGCTGAAGCCGAACCTCCAATACTTTGGCTACCTAATACAAAGATTTGAAGAGAGTCTTTTTACTGGAAAATATCCTGAAACTGGGAAAGATTGAGGGCAAAAGGAGAAGCTGGTGACAGAGGATGAGATGGCTGGAAGGCTCATGTTCATGGATGACTCAAAGGACATGAATGTGAGCAAATTCTGGGAGACACTGAAGGACGGGGAAGCCTGGAATGCTGAAGTCCATGGGGTCACAAAGAATTGGACATGACTTAGTGCCTGAACAACAGTATAATCATTATAAATTTAAGACTGAAGGAACCGAAATGGCCTATTCTGAATTATATTTCGAATATATACATATATATGTATATATATATACACACACACACACACACACACACATACATACATACACATATGAAAAGACTTGGAATAAAAAAGTAAATAATTTGGCATGTCTCTGAAATACAAATAGCTCCTAAGAAAAGAAAGCAATCATGCTAAAAAGTTGAATGACGGGGAAAAAAAAAAGGACAATGCTTGCTCTTTTACAGTAGATTACACTGACAGATTCTTATTGTTATCTCTTGCGTTTATTTTCAGGAGTACCCAAATCTGAGTCAAAATGTACCAAAGATTAGATGGCTGTTTGTAAATACAAACGTCTTAGTAGTTAAATTCTGTCTTGCTGGAGATTACCTGAATGAAGCAAAGATACATCCTTTATTTTTGTAGTCAGTTTCCTCAAGCAAAATTTATCAAATTGGTTCAATTTCCAGATCATGTAAAGAGCCAGTGGCATTTTCATACCCATGCAAAAGTTAGAGCTCTGGGGGTTTTCTTGACGATATGTAATTTTCTATTGCGAGAAAAAGGAATAAGAAAGTAAGAAAGTGAATGACTGACAGACAGCAAGTTCAAGCTACTGCAGGCAGGCAGAAGGGAGGAAAAATAAATTAAGGAGAAAGAGAAGAGAAGTTATGGGCCTAAACTGTTATAGATGCTTATTCCATCAAGATGTAGAAATTAAAGCATCAATGAGAATGAGTAAGCTTTGCTTCAATGTTACATACACAAACACACACACACACACATGTACCCATGTATATGTGTATAGGCATATGTGTATATATATGACATCAATATGCTCAATGTACATGAACTTGGGCAAACTCGGAGATGGTGAGGGCCAGGGAAGCCTGGCATGCTGCAGTTCATGGGGTTGTGGAGAGTCAAACACAACTTGGCAACTGAACAATAACAACAAAAATACATGAAATTGAATCTGAATCTTATCTAAAAATTCCAATGTTGCCTCGTCCCAGATTAGGTAATATATGTGAAATTCATTTATAAATTGTAAGGCATTAAACATACATGACATGCAATAAATCATGACGTCAGTATGTTATAAACAACTCTGTGTTTACAGCCATCTTCATTCTTGTTTTCTAAAAGGAAATGAAGTTTAATTAGAGGTGCAGAATATGTCAATGGTGTATCTGAGGACAGAGTTACAGGATTAATCCAAAAAATCAACTAGTATTATAAACAAATTGGCCTAGTTCCTCCTTAAAACTATAAACAATTTTAAAGATCAAAATTGTTCCTTATGAATCAAGAATACGGTATTTCACAACACCAGTTAGAAGTTCTAAGGATATTATTTTCACTAATTCTAAGTCACTAGTGACCTGCAAGGTATGGACAAGGTCAATGTCAATGTCAACGCCAAATATTCAGTAATAAGAAGTATATGCAATTGAATTAAAAATTAGAAAAGAAATTTTGTAATATTCTCACAAAATCCCATTATAAAAAATGAGGTACTTTCTCATTCAAATGATTGTATGGCCCCAAAAGTTATAATGCCATTACAGAAACACATTTAAACAAACATAAAGCTAAATGAATTCATAATATGCTACTTCTGCTATGGCAGGATGATACAAAAGGAGAATAAGAGGGGAAAAAAAGTCCTAATGCTCAAAGTGAAAGAAAGTGAAGTCACTCAGTCGTGTCCGACTTCTTGAGACTCCATGGACTGTAGCCTACCAGGCTCCTCCGTACATGGGATTTTCCAGGCAAGAATCCTGGAGTGGGTTTCCATTTCCTTCTCCACCTAATGCTCAAGGCATGAATAAATAACAATGTTCAGATTTTCACACTACTTTTTATTGGTGATTCAGGCCTTTCCTAAGCCTGGCATGCTGCAGTCATGGGGTTGCAAAGACTTGAATATGGCTTAGCGACTGAACAAGAATAACACCTCATGTTTTTGAGTGCTTGTTATTCTGTATTACTCCAGGAATTATTCTTTTTATTTTGAAGAACTATTGTAATAGAAAAGCCAACTTACAAAATTAATTATTTCCTAAGGCCATCTTTTATTTTTTAAAGTATGTGTCTGTGTATTCATTATTGCTAAATGCTTAAAAAGCAATATTTTAAACAAAAACCACCGAGATTGTTTCATCCCAATGTAGTGTCACAATTTAGTTTAGCACAAAGTATTTACTGATACATTTTTAAAAAACAAGTGTTTTTGGTTTTTCACAAGGCAGATATATATTATCCTTAATCATTCTTAGTATCCTTAGAGAAATAAGATTTTGTGAAAAACATGGGTATTACACGAATACTAGAGTCAATGTGTTTTAATGCTGTGCTAGTCTTTATAGGATAGTGACAATCATCCTAATAATGAATATGTATTTCATAGTTGCTGAATTATATTTAGGCATTTCTTACTAAAGAAAACAGTCTCTTGCTTCAGAGTTATATACTCCATGTAGTACTTAAAGTAGAAGACCAAAAGGAGTAATGGACTTTTATTTTAGATGCTTTAATATAATTTCCTCAGATTAGAGGTTATAAAATTCAGTTTGGGGAAATTTTCTCAATGTTTTCTTTAGCTTCCCATTACTCTTTCGCTTCTTCATTCTTCTCTCACATTTTCATCCTTTCTTTAAAAGTAGCATATCAATAGAAAAACACAGGGTTAGCTCCAGGAAGATATTTTCTCCTGCCTTGTCCCTCCCCATTATTAAAAGCCTGCTTTGATGATCAGTTCAATCGCTCAGTCGTGTCTGACTCTTTGTGACCTCATGGACTACAGCACATCAGGCTTCCCTGTCCATCACCAACTCCCAGAGCTTGCTCAAACTCATGTCCATCCAGTCAGTGATGCCATGCAACTATTTTATCCTCTGTTATCCCCTTCTCCTGCTGCCTTCACTCTTTCCTAGCATCAGGGTCTTTTCCATGAGTTACTTCTTTGAATCAAGGTGGCCAAAGTATTGGAGTTTCAGCTTCACCATCAGTCCTTCCAATGTACATTCAGGACTGATTTCCTTTAGGATTGACTAGTTTGATCTCCTTGCAGTCCAAGGGACTCTCTATTAAGAGTTTTCTCCAAAAACTTGAGTTCAAAAGCATCAACTCTTTGGCACTCAAAGCCATAAATAAACCATAAACGTGGTATAGTAATAACTACTAAAGTTGTACCATTTTGTTATCTTTGTGTGCTATCATTTATCAGTTGTTCTGGCTCTATTATGTCTCTTCACACATTAGTATATGCCATACTTTCTCTTTAGGTTAATTTTCATTTTATATTGGAGTACAATATTCTGTTGATTTCAGGTGTACAGCAAAATGAGTCAGTTATACACATGTATCCATTATTTTTCAGATTTCTTTCCCATATAGGTTACTATAGAATATTGAGTAGAGTTCCCTGTGCTAGACAGTATATGCTTGTTGATTATCTGTTTTATATATAGTAGTTATAGTAGTGTGTATGTTAATCCCAAACTCCTAATTTATCCACCCCCTTTACCTTTTCCCTTTGGTAACCATGAGTTTATTGTTGAAGCCTGTGAGTCTGTTTGTTTCATAAATTTACTATTTTTTTTTTAGATTCTACACACAAGTGATATGATTATTTGTATTTCTCTGTCTGGCTTACTCTTCTTAGTATTATAATCTCTAGATCCATTTACGTTGTTGCAAACGGCATTATACCATTCTTTTTATGGCTGAGTAATATTCTATTGTATATACATACCACCTCTTCTTTATCTAGTCCTCTGCTGATGAAAATTTAGGTTGTTTCCATGTCTTAGCTATTGTAAATAATGCTGCAATGAACCTTACGGTGCCTGTATCTTTTCTGACTACAGTTTTTTCTTGGATATATGCCCAGGAGTGGGATTGCAGGATCATACAGTAACTTTATTTATTTATTATTTTTTGGTTAAGAAATCTCAATACTGTTCTCCACAGGGGCTGTTCCAGTTTACAGTCCATTCAACTGTGTAGGAGGATTCCCTTTTCTCCAAATCCTTTCCAGCATGTATTGTTTATAGATTGTTTAATTATGGCCATTCTATGGAGTATGAAGTGATACCTCATTGCAGTTTTGATTTGCATTTCTCTACTGATGAGTGATGTTGAACATCTTTTCATGTGTTTATTGGCCATCTGCAAATCTTCTTTGGAGAAATGTCTGTTAAGATCTTCTGCCAATTTTTAATTGGGTTGTTTGTGTTTTGACACAGAAGTGCTTGAGCTGTTTGTATATTTTGGAGATTAATCCCTTGCAGGTCAGTTCATTTGGAAGTATTTTCTCCCATTCTGTGGGTTGTCTTTTCATTTTGTTTATGGTTTCCTTTGCTGCGTAAAAGTGTTTGTATAATTAGGTCCCACTTGATTACTTTCATTGCTCTAATAACTGGGTCAAAAAGATCTTGTGCAATTTAATTCAGAGAGTGTTCTGCCTATTTTCCTCTAAGAATTTTGGTGTTCAGTCTTACATTTAGCTCTTCGATACATTTTGAGTTTATATTTGTGCATGGTGTTAGAGAATGTTCTAATTTCATTGTTTTACATGTAGTTGTCCAGTTTTCAAAGCTGGGCTGGATGAAGCACAAGCTGGAATCACGATTGTTGGGAGAAATATCAATAACCTCAGGTATGCAGATGACACCACCATTTTGGCAGAAAGTGAAGAAGAACTAAAGAGCCTCTTGTTAAAAGTGAAAGAGGAGAGTGAAAAAGTTGGCTTAAAGCTCAACATTCAGAAAACTAAGATCATGACATCCGGTTCCATCACTTCATGGCAAATAGATGGAGATACAGTGGAAACAGTGATCAACTTTATTTTAGGGGGTTCCAAAATCACTGCAGATGGTGACTGCAGCCATGAAGGAAAGTTATGACCAACCTAGACAGCATATTAAAAAGTAGAGACATAACTTTGCCAACAAAGGTCTGTCTGGTCAAGGCTATGATTTTTCCAGTAGTCATGTATGGATGTGAGAGTTGGACTATAAAGAAAGCTGAGTGCTGAAGAATTGATGCTTTTAACTGTGGTGTTGGAAATGATGCTTGAGAGTCCCTTGAACTGCAAGGAGATCCAATCAGTCCATCCTAAAGGAGATCAATCCTGAGGGTCCTTTGGAAGGACTGATGCTGAAGCTGAAACTCCGATACTTTGGCCACCTGATGCGAAGAGCTGACTCATTGGAAAAGACCCTGATGCTGGGAAAGATTGAGGGCAGGAGGAGAAGGGGATGACAGAGGATGAGATAGTTGGATGGCATCACCAACTCAATGGACATGATTTCGGTAAACTCTGGGAGTTGGTGATGGACAGGGAGGCCTGGCGTGCTGCGATCCATAGGGTTGCAAAGAGTCAGACATGACTGAGTGACTGAACTGAACTGTCCAGTTTTCCAATAGTACTCACTGAATGCCTTTTATTCATTGCATACTTTTTCGTACTTTTTCCTTGATTAATAGACCATAGGTGCATGAGTTTATTTCTCGCCTTTCTATCCTGTTTTATCGTGTTTCTGCATTTCTGTTTTTGTGCCAGTACCATAGAGCTTTGATGACTATAGACTTATACTGTAGTCTGAAGTCAGGGAGCATGATTCTCCCAGTTCATTTTTCTTTCTCAGGATTGCTTTGACTATCTGACATTTTTTGTGTTTTCATATAAATTAAAAGGAAAAATATGTTCTAGTTCTATGAAAGATGCCACTGGTAATTCCACAGGGATTGCACTGAATCTGTAGATTGACTTGGGTAGTATGGTCATTTTGATGATACTGGTTCTTCCAACCCAAGAACATGGTATACCATTCCATTTGTGTCTGTCATCTTTTATTTCTTTCATAAGCATCTCATAGTTTTCAGAGTATAAGTCTTTTGCCTCTTTATGTATGCTTATTCCTAGTATGTTACTCTTTTTGATTATGCCATATTTTCATATAAAAGCTTTATATATGCATAGCATAAATGTATGAATGGTTATCTATGTCTCTATTTTGTAATATCATAAGTTACATTTACAGAATTTTAACATGGCATATAGCAAAGTAGCTTTTAAAATACTTTCTTAATTTTTAAGGAATCTCCACACTGTTCTCCATAGTGGCTCTACTAGTTTGTATTCCCACCAACAGTGTAAGAGGGTTCCTTTTTCTCCACATCCTCTCCAGCACTTATTGCTTGTAGACTTTTGGATGGCAGCCATTCTGACTGGTGTAGAGTGGTACCTCATTGTGGTTTTGATTTGCATTTCTCTGGTGATGTTGAGCATCTTTTCATATGTTTGTTAGCCAGTTTTATCTCTTTGGAGAAATGTCTGTTTAGTTCTTTGGCCCACTTTTTGATTGGGTCGTTTATTTTTCTGGAATGGAGCTGCTGGAGTTGCTTGTATATTTTTGAGATTAATTGTTTGTCTGTTGCTTCGTTTGCTATTATTTTCTCCCATTCTGAAGGCTGTCTTTTCACCTTGTTTTCAGTTTCCTTTTTTGTGCAGCCACTATGGAGAACAGTGTGGAGATTCCTTAAAAAACTGGAAATAGAACTGCCATATGACCCAGCAATCCCACTGCTGGGCATACACACCGAGGAAACCAGAGTGAAAGAGAAACACGTATACCCCAATGTTCATCACCGCATTGTTTACAATAGCCAGGACATGGAAGCAACCTAGATGCCCATCAAGTGACGAATGGATAAGAAAGCTGTAGTACATGTACACAGTGGAATATTACTCAGCAATTAAAAAGAATACATTTGAATCAGTTCTACTGAGGTGAACGAAACTGGAGCCTATTATACAGAGTGAAGTAAGCCAGAAGGAAAAACAACAATACAGTATACTAATACATATATATGGAATTTAGAAAGATGGTAACGATAACCCTGTATGCAAGACAGCAAAAGAGATGCAGATGTATAGAACAGTCTTTTGGACTCTATGGGAGAGGGCACGGGTGGGATGATATGGGAGAATGGCACTGAAACATGTAAATTATCATATGTGAAATCAATCGCCAGCCCAGGTTTGATGCTTGATACAAGGTGCTCAGGGCTGGTGCACTGGGATGACCCAGAGGGATGGAATTGGGAGGGAGGTGGGAGGGGGGTTCTGAAAGGGGAACACATGTATACCCATGGCAGATTCATGTCAATGTATGGCAAAACCAACACAATAATGTAAATAAAATAAAATAAAATAAAATAAAATAAATTAGTATAAAATTAATGAGGAAAAAATAAAACTTTCTTAATTTTAAAGAATGATTTTAAAAATGAAAGCATTGTTTAATAAGTACAATGTTTGATAAAATTAATTTAAACCACCTGGGTATATAGTTATGTGGAGTTTGGCTTGTTTCATCAACCATTTACTATGTCTAAGACACTGCATGAAATAATTTGCATTTGCTGCTTACCACTTGAAACTACATCTGTCTTTTTTGTTTCTTTGTTGTGAGATATGAGATATGCCCATTGGAGTTATTATGGATTTAATGGGGATCCTTCTCTTAGAAAATGAAAACATTTTGGCATTTATGACATAATCTTCTTCAATCCTATGATTTTACAAATGAGAAGTATGGTATCCAGAGATGTTATGAGTTTCTTAAAATTAATGCTGTCTGTTGTCCCTCACAGTCAAACAGATGAACTAGGACTCTGCTTGATACAGAATTTGGGAACCAGGGGTATGTTATACGGAAGGGCTGATCTACTACATCATGTCACAAACATCAAAGACAGAACCAATGTCTTGCCCACCAGCACACCAGGGAAGGATGCGGATCTTCCAAAAAAGGGACAGAAGGAGGCATCATTTCAAGTACAGATATTGGAAAACTGGAACCCAACTAATAGAGGAGACAGCACAGACCATGTTTTTGCTTATGATACCTCTCATGCATGAAAAGGCTTCCTATTGTTTAACTAATCAACATTTTGCCCAGTCTGTACTCAAAGTAATCTGTCCCTTTTTTCCCCCAGAGTTTTACTTATTTATGTCATGCATTTATAGGGAGACTATACTCATTTTTAAAATGACGAGGTATGCCTAAGATGGCCTTGGTTAATACCTTCTATCCTTGTGTATAATTGTTAATACAGCTCCCTCCTTTTCTAAAACATCATGGTTTTGGACAGTAAATTACATGGTTGCCCAACTCGCATAGCATCTATTTTTTATTGCCTTTCCCTTTTGGCAATTTCTTCAGATGTCTATACCTAATAATGATCATGTAGTTTATAAATTCCATGAAGAGAGGGATATTAACATCAGGATTAGGTAAGCTCAGTTAGGGCTATACTCAATTAAGATGTTATTTCATATATGTGCATATATATATATACACATTAATATATGCATACATACATATATACATATCTAAGGTAATCAGTATCTCTCAGTACCTAGACCATGATTTCATGAGCATTATGTACTAAGTCGCTTCCGTCATGTCCAACTCTTTGCATCTTCAAGTACTGTAGCCTGCCAGTGTCTGTTGTCCATGATATTCTTTTGGCAAGAATACTGGAGTGGGTTGCCATGCCCTCCTCCAGGAGATCTTCTCAATCCAGGGATTGAACCTGCATCTCTTAAGTCTCCTGCATTGGCAGGAAGATTTTTTTTACCACTAACACCGCCTAGAGTGGAAGCTTAAGTTTTTTTCTATTGATGTGAGTAATATGATGCCAAAGTGCTCATCAATATAAAGTCCTACTCAAATACAGGACATGTGAATAATCATAATTTTTACATGAACTGATTGCATGGATTTTAATCATGTTACCAAAATGACTATAGGGATAAAAACTGAAATGGCTGTAACATTTGAGCTATCACCTTACAATATTTATGGAATCTGTCATCCCCAAATACAGAGAATATGTAAGAAATGAAAAGAGGAGGCTTTATTATACTTTTAAAATGATCCCTATCCTTCCCATCAAAATAAATACTCTAAGAGCGCAACTTCTATAAACTAATGACATAACTGCTAGGTTTTCAAGCAAAAGCAATTTATATTAAAAAAATAATAATAAAACAACTCCATTTCATGAATATATTTCAGCTTGACTACTAAAAAAAGGCATGGTTAGAATAATAATGAGGAACAAAATGTATCTACATTACCCTTACCTTACCCTCACTCATGGAATTCTATGAAATTTTACTCAAATTTCAGTTCAGATGTCACTTCTATTGAGCCTCCTTCCCTCTTGACTTTTTATTTCTCTCCCCACATCCCTCCCTCCCAGGAGTCATATACTCTACTTCTGTATTCTTACAGACCCTTCTATATATTGATATTATAACACTCACCACATTTTACTGTAACTGTTCATATACCAATCTGCCTCACTCAACTAATTTCTGAGGAGTCAGAAACCAAATACTTTTCATCTGTCAACTCCCAGTATCTAGCTCAAAGCCTGTTACACACCCTGCTTTTAGTAAATACTTGTTAGACAAATGAATCAATGATTCAGTCATTTAAAAAAAGGTTACAACTGCATGTTAAGTAAATACTTTATATAAAAGAAGCAACAATCTTAAATGAGTATAGCACTAGCCCAAAATTGATATACACACTATTGGCAAGATTTGTACTAAAGAGAGATCCTTTCAAAGACACAACCTGCTCATAATCACAGAGTCACTACACTGAAGTAAAGCACAAATAATTTCTAAGCAGAAAACCTTATCCTTCTATTTAAACTTGCAAAAGACAGTTGGGAGCATATGCAGCAGTTTTAAGCAGTGCAATGGAATCATTAAAACCTTAGGCAGGAAGACCAATGAAGGGAAACTATGTTCAGAGTTAACGTGCCTTCATTTTAATGAAGCCATAAGAAAACCAGACCCTGGTCAGTTCTCTCTACATGTTGCTGATCCCAGAAGCAATCAACCAAGCAATCAACTCTACAAAGCCAGCAAGGGCAGTTTAGCTAAACCAGTGAAAAAAATAAGTCAAATGGGTAACTGGACATTAAGAAAATCAGACCAAAAGCAAAAAGTGGGACTGAGATTCTCCTTTCATCTATCTTACTATTCTACACAAAATAAAAATAAAGACATAAAACAAAAATAACTGGAGATGTGTATTGGATTGTTTTTTTTTTGAGTTGTAAGTTGTTACAGACCTCTCTGGATGACCATGCCATACAACCTGGAAAAATAATGAGGTGCTTACAGCTCCTCCAGAGTCTGCAGATGGACAGAAACAGCCTATGAGCTGTTAACATGGATTTATATTTATGTACATATATAATATATACACAATCTTTAATATATACACAATCTTCTTCAATATTATTTGTGTACATACAGCATGTACTGCAGTGGAGTACAATGAGTTATCATTATATTCTTTTCCCACTAATCGAACACTAAGATTCTTTAAGGGATGAACAAAATAAATGTGGTACCCTCCAGAGAAATATGGACTCTCTTAGGTCAGGGGTTGGTAAAAGTTGGAGGTGGGTTGGGTGTGACTAAGGGACAATAGCAAGCAAGAGAGGATATATTTTCTGAAATGCTAACTAGCTTCTTAGTTTTCATATATCAGTACTAGAAGAGGCCATTTGAGACCACTTTCTACTTCTAGACAGGATTATATCCACAACATTTCTAATAAGAGGGGTAATCCTGTTCTTAATATCTTCCAAAGAAGATTTAAACACTTTCATTTGTAACCTATGTCTGAGTTTTGACAACACTTATAATCAAGTCATTCTTTGTAGAGCTAACCTAAATCCCTCTTAACCCAGTAGGAATTTATTTCCTCTGTGTGCCCCTTAGAGGAACAAGCTTATCACCTTCTCCCATATAGTCTTTCAGATACTTAGCTAATACATCTTGGGTCTAGAGAAGGCTGAGAGGGCTGGGATAAGTACTAAGCTCAGTGGATCTTGATGCAGGCCTATGCTTGGAGGGTGGTCATAAAAGTGATTCTTAATTCTCAGGGCCCTCACACTGACAATCATGGCTGAGCTGAGGAAGAAAGAGTGCATGGGATTATCTCACTGGGGGATTCTACTGGCAAATTCTTTGTTGGTGGGGTTATCTTGTTCATTGCAGGACATTTAAAATGCCAGCCCCCATAACACGATGCCCATTAAATGCTAGTAGTATGCATTCTCCCATAATTGTGGCAACAGAAACGATTTTCAATCGCTACACTTCCCAGGTTCTTCACAATGGGGTAACACTGGCCCTGTTTCCTTGAGACCTGCAAGACAACAACCCCTAGACTTACACTCACCAATCAACCGGGCTAGAATCAAATGGTTTGCAGATGTCTATACATACACACCAATTCAATATTTCTCTTTGATACATTTTATATAAACTTAAACGTTTCTCTCGCCATACTCTATAGGTCTGTTACAAGTCATAAAGGATAAAGTTCAGTTCAGTTCAGTTGCTCAGTCATGTCTGACTCGTTGTGACCCCATGGACTGCAGCACGCCAGGCCTCCCTGTCCATCACCAACTCCCTGAGTCCACCCAAACCCATGTCCATTGAGTTAGTGATGCCATCCAACCATCTCATCTTCTCTCGTCCCCTTCTCCGCCTGCCTTCAACCTTTCCCAGCATCAGGATCTTTTCAAATGAACATCAGGTGGCCAAAGTATTGGAGTTTCAGCTTCAGCATCAGTCCTACCAATGAACACCCAATTCTGATCTTCCATTACGATGCACTGGTTGGATCTCCTTGCAGTACAAGGGACTTTCAAGAGTCTTCTCCAAAACCACAGTTCAAAAGCATCAATTCTTCAGCGCTCAGCTTTCTTTATAAAGTTACTAACAGCAATTACTATTGCTTGCTAATTATCTGTTACCTATCAGATTCTGATTGCCACTTTGCACAAGTTACATTATTTAATACTTAAGAAAACCATCTTTAGGAAGATCAACATCCTCATTTTAAATACAAAAAAAAATGAGGATAAGAGAGAGTCACGAATTTGTTCGAAGTCATTCAGGTGAGAATTAAAAGGACTGAACTGACGTCTTCCTAAATTGAAAGTCATTACTATTTGCAGAATCAGTCTGCCATATATGTTGCCGTATACTTATATATGTGGGTCCTATGCACAAAAAGTGTGCAGTAATTTGAACATTCTTTGGCATTACCTTTCTTTGGGATTGTAATGAAAACTGACCTTTTCCAGTCGTGTGGCTACTGTTGAGTTTTCCAAATGTGCTGGTATACTGAGTGAAGCACTTTCACAGCATCATCTTTTACATCATCACTTTTACAGCAGCATCATTCAGTTGAAATAGCTCAACTGGAATCCCATCACCTCTATTAGCTTTGTTTGTAGTGATGCTTCCTAAGGCCTACTGGATTTCACATTCCAGGATGTCTGGCTCTAGGTGAGTGATCACACCATCATAGTTATCTGGGTCACAAAGATCTTTTTTTGTATAGTTCTTCTGTGTATTCTTGCCACCTCTTCATAATATCTTCTGCTTCTTTTAGGTCCATACCATTTCTGTCCTTTATTGTGGCCATCTTTGCATGAAATATTCCCTTGATATCTCTAATTTTCTTGAAGAGATTTCTAGTCTTTCCCATTCTACTTTTTTCCTCTATTTCTTGGCACTGATCACTGAGGAAGGCTTTCTTATCATTCCTTTCTATTCTTTGGAACTTTGCATTCAAATGGGTATATCTTTCCTTTTCTCCTTTGCCTTTAGCTTCTCTTCTTTTCACAGCTATATGTAAGGCCTCCTCAGACAACCATTTTGCATTTTTGCATTTCTTTTTTTTGTTTTGTTTTGTTTTTTTGATCCTACTTAATGTCTTTTTTTTTTTTATTGTTTTTTGCCATACATTGTCATGATATCACCATGGGTTTACATATGCTTCCCCTCCGGAACCCCCCTCCCTCCTCCCTCCCCCCCGGGAAATCTCGCTGCACCAGCCCCGAGCATCAATCCTGGGCTGGCGATTGATTAGACACATGACAATTAACATGCTTCAATGCCCTTCTCCCATATCATCCCACCCTTACACTCATCCACAAAGTCCACGAGTCTATTCTATACATCTATACATTTTTGCATTTCTTTTTCCTGGGAAAGCTGAGTGCTGAAGAATTGATGCCTTTGAACTGTGGTGATGGAGAAGACTCTTGAGAGTCTCTTGGACTGCAAGAAGATCAAAGCAGTCCATCCTGAAGGAAATCAATCCTGAATAGTCATTGGAAGGACTGATGCTGAAACTCCAATACTGTGACCACCTGATGCGAAAAACTGACTCACTGAAAAAGACCCTAATGCTGACAAAGAGTGAAGGTAGGAGGAGAAGGGAACAACAGAGGATGAGATGGTTGGATGGCATGATCGACTTGATGGCATGAGTTTGAGTAAGCTCTGGGAGATAGTGATGGACAGGGAAGCCTGGCATGCTGCAGTCTATGGGGTCACAGGGAGTCAACACGACTGAACAACTGAACTAAACTCATCCACCAAAAAAAAAAAAAAAAAAGAAAGCTCTGACTGGAGCTGGATGTGTGACAGGGGTATCACAAGCATGAATAAATTAAATAGACTTGAGATAGTGAGGAGAGAAGACAGCCAGGGACAGTACCCCAGGAAAAACAGCAAAAAGAGTGGAGTCGGGGAAAGAAGGAGAGGAGACCTTTTCATAAATCTTCTCCTTGTACAAGCTTGAGTATTAATTAGGAAGCTTCAGGATCACAATCTTCATAAGATAGAATAATTACAGTAACATCTTACTCCAGTGGTAAAGATGTTTAAAGGGATGGTCTACAAAGCAAAGGCAGAAAAGTAATGACCAAGTAAAAGTTTTTAAAAACTTGTAATCATAAAAATTTCTCCTACTTTGACACAAGAGAGAGCATTTGATTCCTGATACAGCATTAATTCTAAAATGCAGGTAGAAAGTGTGTATATTCCAAAGCCAATAACAGCTTCTATTTCTATCTCCCAGTGAATAAATATCATGATTTGGGGAATCAAATATTGGAGTCAAGATATATAAACTATGTTTTATAATTTTAGATATGTTCATCTGAAATGCTTTACATTTCTCAGGAAAGATTTAGGGTTTATAAAATTTCTTGATGAACACTTAAAAGGGTTTTACTTTCCACATGATATTAAAAAGAGGAGGAAGATTAGAAAAAACACATTTTTTAATTTTAAAAATCTTTTGCTTCATTGTATGGAAACTACCACTTTAAATTTTTTGTGGCTGAAAATTATGAGAAAATAGTAAAATATTTAAGAAAGAAAAATAATAAATTACTGAGAGGATATTGGTAAAATCTGAAAGAACTTGTAATAAATTTTGGAGTGAGTATGTGGGAGGAAATATGGACAGGAAGTACTGATCAGTTTGGCTAAGCAACGATTCATGAAAAAAAGCATTAGTGATAGAGTTGGTTTTGGAGGACTTAAAATCTGAGTCCTGACCCTTTTAGGAGGCCACTGAAGTGGCTCCTGATAGTCTGGTTTATAGTAAAGGCTATATAATCAAGAGGACTTATTTGGAGGCTATTACAATAGTGCTACAAGAGTATACCCAGTGGAAAGAGCTAATAAAACAGAGGAAGAGCAGAGTTTGCACAAAAATCAGATGTCCATTCTCTGAATTCAGTGCCATGGAGGATGAGGGAAGATGCCTTTTGAGGAAAGATACTAAGAGTTGAGAATGAACAATTAAGAAGTGGCAGAGGAAAAGTCATTAAATTATTGATTAGGGTGTCAGTGCCGAGCTTTGAGAAATTTCACAAGGACTTTTGGGAAAATGGAATTAGAAAGGAGACACAACTTTAGATCATTGTCCAGCCATCTTGGTTTCCTAATGCTGTTTTAATGAACTTAGCATTGATTCTATGTGCTAAAATTTGCAGGGTAGGATATTCTACAAATGATAAAGCGTTTCTCATGTCTTCATGTTTACTTTGCCCTACATTCAAAGTACTATAGCTATTCTCAGTCTTCTGACTATTAGAAATCCATACCCCAACCCTATCCACCAGATCACTCATTTTTAACATGAGCCTATTGCTCTCAAGTGTCCTTGTTGAGGTTAATGGTTCATTCTCTGTGGTTGAAAACAGTATACTGTAGCTTTAAAACTAACACAACAACCAACAAAGACTGTTATTGCCTGGCTCTTGTTTTGGGAAAACATATATAAGATCTTTAAGAGTTAAACTTACTAATGATTTAAATAAAATAATTCTTATTCTTAATCATAGGGCTTCTCCTAATGATATAATAGAAGGTGTAGAGTTCATAGCTCTGAGTCCCCTAATCGTGTAAGAGTTTGTATTTCATAGTCTTCATGTCAGATACTCTCTCTGGGCTGGGTAAGCCCACAGCAGTGGTAGAATAATATGTATCCATTATGTCATCCTCAAAATACTAAATGACAAAAAAAATAGAAAAACAAAGATAAAAGGGAGCTTGTATTTCACTCATTATCAACTGATATCCTGCAAATACATTTCACCCCATGAACTGGACCTTGCATTTTGTTTTGGAAAGCACCTAAACGCTTATAATATTTTAAAGAAAGTATTAGGGGGATGATTAATGACTTCTAGGCTTGCTGTGTGAAGTTAGGTATCACAGCCCATGATCCTTCAATTAATGCTCACTGTACTCACCTCCAAAATATAAAGCAGGGAATGCCTTGGGTTACAAGGAATTGCCTTTGGAAGATTAGATGGGAAGCAGATGCTTTGATCTCTACAGAGAGCCAATTATATATCCTAAATAAAGCCTCTTTTGGAGTCACTGGTTTCACTTAAACTGTCTAGGTCTATAAAAGAAACACTTATGGATACAATATCTTTATAAGTGACAAGGTAAAATTCAAACTACTTTGGTAACAATAAAATTCAAGTTACCTTAAGATTTCTGATTTGTATTTATTTTTGTATTATGAAACAGAGGTGAATGGTTAGTCAAGAGATGGAATGCAAATAAAATGGAGATATATGAAAAAGAATCAGCTTTTCAGTTGCTTTAATGAAAAACTGTTTTTTTTTTTTTTGCAGAAACTTTGAAGATATAACTGTGATATGTTCTGCATAACTAATACTCAGTATCTGTGTTACACAAAGATGAAGGATTATTGAGAAATTCTACTCGGCTGGACAAAGAAATTTCAAATCCATGACAAATTATGCTTTGAATGAAAGTAATCAATGAACAAAAACCATTACTACAATATTATATTTTAAACATACAGAAGAGCCTGTGGTACCAGTACACTTATAATTTATATTCACATGCTTTCTCATACTATATTTATGAGACTACATATAGCAGAACTGATTCCATAAATAAAGCATTATACTTGCTGCATAGATATTCCATCTCAGCTTTAAACGTTTTTGTTAAAGAAACTTTTTCAATGGTGTCTCCTTACACCTAATTTTAATACCTCTTCCTACCTTCTTTTCTCATGTATAATGTTTTAAGACTTAAAAAAAAAAAAAACGACTTTCTAATGTTGAGCCTCACATCAGTTATCCCTGGCTGAGTTCAAACCTGTCACTCCAAGACCTGTCCTTTTTGTTAATGAGAATAGTTGATTTCCGTCCCAGGGTATATCTCGCTTTGTATTTTGGATCATTCTCAACCATTCGTTAGTTCTCTTTCTTTTCCTTCAGACTGAACATATCTAGTTAGGTTCACCTTTTCTGACAAACCTTGTTTTCTAAACATTTTATCACTTTGCTCCTCTGCACTCCCTTCAATTTGTCATTGTCCTTTTCTTAATAGTCCCTGTATGAGTGAAATCCTCTAGAGGGCATTTTGGCAGCAGCCAGAGAAGTACAAGATATTTCCTTTTTAATTCACTCCTGGTTTTTCAGTTTAACAACCAAAGAAAAGCACACACGGTTCATTGAATAAAGCCATGGTATACATATAGCAGGCATTTTAAAAGTTTTTTTTAAGGATATAATTTTAACTGATGGAGACAAAGGAGACTTAGAGAGACAGGATGAGAGAGAAGCCCTGGGCAGGAAGGTTCTGCGGGCAAGCATGCCACCATCATCACCACTCTCCTGACTCCTCTGGCTGCTAGGGAGCACAGATGATGCTCCGCCACCAAAAGATCAGTGCTCATGTTCAAGATTCCTCCAGGAAAAAGAAGCTGATGGGATTCTACAGTTTTTGTCAACAGCAAACTTTTACCTAACATGTCACTCTGTGATTCTTTTCCCTTTTCATATTAGAAGGTACAATCATCTTCACTTATTTTCTTTAGAATTCTTTCCAAGTATGTCACAATACATTGAAGATGAAGTGTGACTTTCAAATAGACATGAATGGATTAAAAAAAGCAACAGGATGGAGTTAGACACTTTTCCCAGTGTGTTCTCTCCCTTCATTCTATCTCTTTTTGGGGATTTAACCGAACAGCTTTACAAGTCATTCTTCTTGCTTTGATACATTGCTGACTGAAAGGTATCACACCAATGACTTATCTAAGAATTCCAAATGTCATCAGACACTTTCTCATCCACCTAAGTGTGAACCTCTTTCCTTACACACTTTTCTCTGTGCCTCCCTCCCAATCTGTCCTTCCTCATTAATATTTAGCATAAGAAGCCATTTGTGCAATAGTCAGACAGAGGTTAGTTGTATATTTATGTATTTTTTCATCACAGGCTTCTCCCCATCAAGTTATAGCTGTTAGCTTCCCAAATGAGAAGAAAGAAAAACAAGGATGAATGAAGAGTCTTACAGATGGAAGGCCAGTAGGATTTATGTCTCTTTATCCATCATAATATGATATAAGGCTACTGAATATTCAAAATATTGTGTTTCTGAAGAGAAGATTTAGTTATCTATAAATTATAGCTTATGGAGGGCTATAATAAAAAAAGAGAAGTTCGCTTTATTCTGTGTAACTCCAGGAGACAGAAGACACAAGGCTACAGGCACATATCAACCCAGTTAAAAGAAACCCTTTCTAATAATGAGAGGTGGTTAAAAGAAAATGTTCCCCCTTTCAGAGGTACTAAGTTCTCTGACAGTAGCAGCATTCAAACAGGGCCTGAAGGAGACTGCTCAGTGTGAGTGTAGATGTAATTTATATGTTATCCTGGAGACTGGGCAGAAATCAATGGTTTCCAAACACTGGTAGTCAGTCTAGCCATATCATCCAGGTGCCTAGTTAAAAAAATAAATACTGAACCTCCACCGCCAACTATGATTCAGAACCCTTGCAGGTGAAACTGGGGAAATAGTGATTTAATATATGTGTGCCTGAGCCTAGCCAGGTTTACATCTCACTTCTAAATAGAGATGACTTCTGAGGTCCCATCTAACTTAGAGCTTCTACTGCTGTTCTGATTACACTATTAGGAGTTGAATCTACCAGGTGACTCACCACTGCTTTGATTTTTTGTTATGCCAGCTATTTGGGTCCCTAAACTCCCTTGTTAAGGAGCTAAATATAGTCATTTGGAGATAAATTATGACTTAAACTAGGAGTGCAATATCCTAGTTTACCTAGTGCAATATTCTAGTTACCTAGAATATTGGTAACTTTCTAATAAAAATGTTAATTCCTGAACATTAGAAACACTAGGCATAATTTTAAACATTGTGGCAAATGGAACTAACAGGAGAAACAGACTCTCAGCTCAGGGGAGACTGAGCTCACACATATTTTATTTCCCAGTACCTTATCCATTGTGTAGCACAGAGATGCTATCTAATAAATCTATGTGAACACAATTATAAGCAATTTAATTTAAAGGTTCATACTATTAATACACCTGGGGGCAACTGAAGGAAAAAACTGTGAACAGCTCAAGTGCAGAACAGATTTATAGTCACATATTAAGTGTGGGATTCACAAATAAAAGCAAGGCATGCATTGCAAATTAGCACACTGAAGGGTGTGTAGCTTGGAAAGTCTCATATTTATTCAGTCTCTTATGGATTGATTCATATCCTGTCTCATTTTGTAAAAGCTCTGAGGTAGTTATAAAAATGATTCAGTGTAAGGGTATGCGAGATCACCTATTTTTTAGCCTTTGGCCAGAAGGTCAAGGTATTATTTAAAACTACATTACTGATCTCACTTAGCCTTCGGGTGAGTGTGTCTGTCTAGTTTCATTATAAAGAAAATCAACAAATAATTTTCTTTCTGTAAAAAGTAGGCTCAAGTTCTTATTAAATATTATATTTCAGCTTATTTAACTATGACAGATTTAACAATATGTTTTCATTTATAGAGAGACCAAAAATAATGGTCTTAGATAATATTTCTGAAATATGTTGCAAGGTTTTTAAAAGAAAAAAAAATGTGTTAGAAGGAGTCCATAAATTCTTGACCTTTTACCTCTACTGAAAGGATAATTTCAATTCATTTAATCTTTGTGGTTTACAGAACAGAGGTGTAAGACCATACAATGGGAAGCATGGATACTTTTATCAGTGAGGAGTGCAAAAGAACATGAAGAAGCAGCACGGGTTCCTTTGAAGTGAGAAGCAAAGCAACATTTCATACCCCCAACATGTCTATTTCTAAGGAAAAGGGTGAATAGAAATAAACCCTAGCACTAGATTTACAAGACTTTCTGCTTCTTAATTGTTAGAACTGTAAAGTACAACCAAAAAGTGTGTCTCAAAGACAGATAACATATAAAGGAAGAAATAATGATACTAAGAGCTAGTTGTGATGACTTCCTACCCTTATAATATGCTTAGGATTTGCCAATAAAAGCTTTTGGAAAGAGTCTAGGAAAATTAGAATTCTTTTTTAGTATTCTCTTTAAAAAGAAGTTCAGAGGTCAAAGTTGCTTTAACACTATCACTCAGAATTTTTTATCTAGAAATGTCTGAAATTAAGCCAGTATTCTTTGACTTTGTTCTTTCACAGTACAGAACAATGACAACCATTCTTCATAAATTGGTACTGAAGTTGAAACAGAGCATTAAACTGAGAGAAATTTTAAAGAAACTTGCATATTACAGTTTACTATCTCTTCAAAAATTATCTCCCATTTCAGAACCTGACCACTCTAGTTAACAGATATAATCTAATAATCCCCCAAATCCTACAATATTATAAAAACTGAAAATTACTTTTAGAAAAACATTTTTTCTGAAAGGCCATCATAATAATTATTGCAAATTCTATAAGCTGATGTTACCAGACAAACACTAATAACATACTAAAAATATTTTTAAACCAAGGTATAATTTAAATAAAATGAAATGTTTAAAGTTTGATGAGATTTTTCAAATGTATATATCTACATAACCACCATTCTAATCAAGATTTAGAACATTTCTATCACACTACACATTCCATGTTCCTTTGCACACAAACCTCTTCATCTCTCCATTTCCTACACATAACCCTCAAACAACTACTAATTTGCTTTGTCACTGTAGATTAGTTTTGTCTGTTCTAAGATCTTTACAAATGGAATTATAAAACAGGTACTCTTTTGGGTCTGACTTTTTTGCTGAGCATTAGTTTTAAAATTTTATCCATGTTGTTAATATGTATCAGTAATTTTTCCTTTTCATTTCTAAAAGCCATTCCATCATAATAAGATAGGTTTCCCTGGTGGCTCCATGCTAAAGAATCCACCTGTCAATCCACCTGCAGGAGATGTAGGTTCAATCCCTGGGTCAGGAAGATCTCTGGGAGAAAGAAATGGCAACACACTCCAGTATTCTGCCTGGGAAATCCCATAGATGGAGAAGCCTGGTGGGCTACATTCCAAGGGGTCGCAAAAGAGTTGAACACAACGTAGTGACTAAACAATGACAACATAAAAAGATAACTACAATTTTTATGTTCACTTATTGTATTTAATTTGTTACTGGCATTCAGCTCTTATGATTATATCTGTTATGAGCATCATATATAGGTCTTACTGAATGTTTCTTGGTTATACACATTATCTAATAATTTAAGAGACATATATTTGGAATACATATTTCACATGCAAGTACTGTATTAAGATTGAAATAACTTTCTGAAAGAGTTATTAAATAAGAACTTTTCCACTTTAATGATCTTTCGTTTGGCTTTAGACTTTTAAAATATTCTTAGAAAAATATTACAAAATTAAAATAACTTGAATGTACTAACTCTTCTAATATTAAATTTCTTATCCTTTTGTTGTTAACCTTCCATACAATCTGAATAATACATGTTAAAGTGTGCAATTAATTCCTAGTCACATTTAATAAATACGTTAACCATACAGCCCAGAACTTGGCAAACGTGAAAGATGTATAATTCTGGCAAATAAATCACAAGGGGTCAACATATATGTTTCCATGATATCAAGTATGTTTTATAACAGAGAAGTCTGATGTTCTCAGAAAATTTTCATTTCTTTCTGATCACTGTCCCTCTCCAACTTCCACCATAAGAAAGAATATTTATAACATTTGGAGGATAATAGAACTAGGTTAGGAATGTGCTGTTAATCACCAAATATATTTCTGTCTCTTTAAACATTTCTAATTATGTCTTAGTGATAGAGAGTCTTTCTATCATAATATTGGGTCAATTGTACTTTATCCCCATATATAACAGAGAAAACAGAAATTAAACCAAATTTGGGAATTAGTTATGCTTTGTTCTTCATCAATGCCTTAAGTTTAAATTCTGTCTTATCAAAGTTCTGTTATTTCATTGACTTCAGAAAATATCCCTACTGGTGCCTCAGGAAAGTGGAGGAGAGGATAAAACCTGTAATGACTGGTTAAATGCAATTTAGTGGAAATAGTCCTTGAATAATCACTTTCAGGGCTTCCCTGGTTGCTCAGATGGTAAAGACTATGCCTGCAATGTGAGAGACTCAGGTCTTATAGGTCTTCAAAGAACCGTTCAACTTCAGCTTCTTCACTGTTACTGTTTGGGACTTAGACTTGGATTACCGTGATATTGAATGGTTTGCCTTGGAAATGAACAGAAATCATTCTGTCATTTTTGAGATTGCATCCAACTACTGCATTTCAGACCCTTTTATTAACTATGATGGCTATTCCATTTCTTCAAAGGGATTCCTGCCCACAGTAGTAGATATGAAGGTCATCCGAGTTAAATTTACCCATTCCAGTCCATTTTAGTTCACTAGTTCTTAGAATGTCAACATTCACTCTTGCCATCTCCTGTTTGACCACTTCCAATTTGCCTTGATTCATGGACCTAACATTTCAGGTTCCTATGCAATATTGTTCTTTATAGCATCCAACTTTACTTCCATCATGAGTCACATCCACAATTGGGTGTTTTTGCTTTGGCTCCGTCCCTTCCTTCATTCTGGAGTTATTTCTCCACTGATCTCCAGTAGCAAACTGGGCACCTACTGACCTTGGGAGTTCATCTTTCAGTGTCCTATCTTTTTGCCTTTTCATACTATTCATGGGGTTCTCAAGGCAAGAATACTGAAGTGGTTTGCCATTCCCTTCTCCAGTGGACCACATTTTGTAAGAACTCTCCACCATGACACATTTGTCTTGGGTGGCCCTACATGGCATGGCTTAGTTTCATTGAGTCAGACAAGGCTGTGGTCCATGTGGTCATATTGGCTAGTTTTCTGTGATTGCGGTTTGTGGAGGAGTAGTAGAAAGAACTATTCTAGTTCTTTCATTTAGATTATATTCCTTAATTGGAAGAAAAGGAAATCCTTAAATCTGGGATTATTTTATTGAGAGATAGAAGGACTTGAGAAAGCTACTATGGAAGGATTCTATCAGGTTTAGCATAAAAAGTTTAAAGCATGTGGATGATTTTCCTTTCTACAATTATGTGTGTGTGTACTTTCATTAGTAGCACATTTCATTAGTAGTTTCATTAGTACTATGGACATGAGTTTGAGCAAGCTCTGTGAGTTGGTGATGGACAGGGAAGTGTGGTGTGCTGAAATCCATGGGGTCGCAAATAGTCAGATATGACTGAGCAACTGAACTGAACTGAACCCACTCCAGTATTCTTGCCTGGAAAATCCCATGGACAGAGGAGCCTGGTGGGCTATAGTCCATGGAGTTGCAAAGAGTCTGACATGACTGAATGACTAACACTTTCATTTTTAATCATTTTCAGTAGAAGATTCACCATATAAACATTTAGAACAGAACACAGGCTCCAAATTCCTCCTCGACCTTAAATTCTGTGGATTCACCTAACTGTAAAATGATAATGAGCACAAAGCTACACTGTGCTGTGCTCAGCTGCTCAGTCGTGACTGACTCTTTGTGACACCATGGGACTGTAGCCTACTAGGCTCCTCTGTCCACAGAATTTTCCAGGCAAGAATACTGGAGTGGGTTCCATTTCCTTCTCCGCAAAGCTATACTAACCTTGTCCAAATTAACAGAGCACAACAGGTCACATGGCTTGCAAAGCTCGTTATGAAGTCTCTCCCTTTTCTTTATAAAATCCTTTGTAATTCATTAATTCATATCCTGCCTTCCAATCATTTTAAATGATTCTTAAATCCTTACCTCTAGACTTCCCTGGTGGTCCAGTAGTTAAGAATCTATCTCCAATGCAGGGGGCATGGTTCAATTTCTGGTCAGGTAAAATCCCACAGGCTGCGTGGCAGCTAAGCCCATGCACCACAACTACTCAGCCTGCACTATAGAACCTGTGCAACAAAACTATGGAAGCCTGTGTGCCTAGAGCCTACAGACTGCAACAAGAGAAGCCACTGCAATGAGAAGCCCAGGCGCCCATAACCAGAGAAAGCCTATTGGCAGCAACAAAGACCTAGTGCAGCCAAAACAAAATAAAACAAAACAAAACTTTACTTCTATGACTCTGCTCATGCTGTTCCCTCTGCCTAGAACTCATTACCATGTTTCTAACTGTTATTCCTTTTTTTAGGACTCTATATAGACTCCATCTTATCCAATAAGCTTTATATGAAGTCCTAAGTCTAGATTGGGTACCACTTTTATATGCTTCTATTAGCCCCCTCTAGCTGCTATTTATTTCACTTTATTACTATCTCTTGACTTCTTAATAACCCCTACTAGTTGCAGGCTCTGTGAATTCTCTGTTGTATTCTGAGTGTTTATTAAAGGGCTTGGCACATAGTGGATACCTCATAAATATTTGTGAGAGAACTAATGCATGAATGAGCTTGAATACATTACAGAAGAAACATAAAATAACAAAGTGATTGCTTAGTTTATATGGATTAAGGCAGACTTCCTGAAATAGGTGAGCTTTGGTCAAGATTTTTGAAGAAAATGAAAGCTAGTAATTGGCAGGGAACAGACTGGGGTGCCAGATTGTATGAAAAGCTTGTACAGAAGACATGTTCTAGGAATTGAAAAAAGTTTAGCTTCCGTTCCTTTAAAAAAAAAAAGCTCTAAGTGGAAAACTAAAGAGAAATGGAATTGAATTAAAAAAGAAAATTCAGTGGCATTTGATAAAGCATTTTATGTGCTATAGCCAAATACTTACATTAAAAATAATCAGTAAGCACATCTTTAAATAGATGGATAGCATGCTGAAAATAATTTTTGAAGAAAAATATCCATATTTAATCATTTTGCAAGTGAAAATTCTAATGCTAGGTAAACAGGTATATTTGTATAGACTGCAGGTCATAAAAAATGAGAATGTACATCATTTACTATACAAAAAGGAGAAAAATTTTCAGCCTCGTTCTCTATAGCTTACCTCTAGCTAGACGTATGTGAAGCTTTGAGGAGCAGCCTCAGGGTACCACTGAGATACTTCATAGTAACACAGTGTCTATTAAATTGGACACCAGTAAGGCAGAGGATAGTGGTCTGGAAAGAAACATTCTGTTCATTCAAGAAACCTGTTGTCATCTCATTTTATTAAGGTTTCAGGATTTGGTTAAGTATTAAAGGCTGCACAAGGAGAAATCTGGGTTCTGATTAGATGATAACTAGATCATCAATTTTTTTTTATATTTACATATAATGTTTCTAAAAACTACAAAACAATTTTTCAACAGCCCTGGAAGCATAATGTATTCAAGTGTTGCATTGTGTCTCACTGATTTATCCTGTGTGACCAAATAAACCTGGGACAAAAAAATGCATGTCCAAATCACTGAATTAGTACATTTATGAAGTGTATGGATGTACTGTGTAAATAATCAACCATTACTTCATGGTTATGCTAACTAGTCATACTGGAGTGGATAAGATTAATGAAGACTGCTTACAATTTAAAAGATTTCTTTTAAATTGTTTCTTTCATTGTATTAGAACATCAACAGTTTCTTTCATTGTATTAGAACAAAGGATCTTTGCAATTTTTACATTAATAGTCTCAAATTGGACAAATCAGGTGCTCAATAAATACTTAGTGGCAGTTTGTTCATTATAAAGTGTATTTTTTTCACTAGTCTCTTTAAATGAAAAACGTTCCTCTGAACTTGCATTATGTTGGCATAGAGTATTCCTATGTTAAACTATGCAATTTCTTACCATGTCTCTGCACCATGGGTCACTCAAAATTACAAAGTTCCAGAGTTGAAGGAAAGTGACTAGAACATTGGTTTTCTTTCTATTGACATCACAGAAAAGATTTTTTTTTTCCCAGTCTAGAAATATTTTCAACACCCCACTACTTGCTTCTCCACAAATACAAACTCTTCGAGGCTTAGGCAAAAAAGTAGCACAGTATTACTCCCCTTTGGGTAGATTAGATCTACCCATTCTGTTTTTGGGTAACCTTTGAGCTTATTTTCCCAAATAATCAGCTGCCCAGGAGGCTACAACATTGCTCACCCAATCACTAAATGAGATGATGTCACTCATCCTTAAAGTGATTCTCCAGTTTATAGCCCAAATTGACTCCACTCATTATCACATGCTCATTCATCTTTTCAGGGATTTGGGTACTGCCCCATGCACTTCTGGCTCCGTGATGAAATTGGTTTTGTGGTACCTCTTGAGCCTTACATATCCTTAGAAAAGTGCCCTGCTGCCATGATTCCCCTGGCTGGGATCAAATTTGTAGTATTTCCATGGACAAGTGTTTATTGAAAGGAAAGAGTTGGGCACATTGTATAAAGCTTTGGATCCAGACAGACCTAAGGTCAGATTCTTATACTTCAAAATACTGGCTATGTGACCAATGACAGCATCATAGAGTCTTAGTTTCCCATACACTGAAATAGCTGTGTAGGAATGTCACAAGGAGTAACTAAAATAACACCTACCATCAAACTTTCTCCCTGTTTTTACACATCAAGTTTCCCCAAAAATGGTTAGCAAATATATGAAGTTCCTTTAAGCCAAGCTACACACACACACACACACACACACACACACACACACACACACCAAAAAACACACGCACATATAATTGTGGAAAGGAAAATCATCCACATGCTTTAAACCTTTTGTGCTAAAGTTGGAAGAATCCTTCAGTAATAACTTTCTCAAGTCCTTCTATCTCTCAATAAAATAAACCCAGAGTTAAGGATTTCCTTTTCTTCTAATTAAGGAACATAGTCTAAAACCTTTCTCAATGATCAGTCAGAGAAACTGAGTCAGCAGCACACACATACAAACTGATACATACACAGGATGTGAGTTCTCCAAGTTCCTAAACTCAACTAGGAGTGCCTACAATTTACTTAAAATAGCTTCATCTCTTAAGTGCACATTTTAACAGAAAACTACTTCTCTAAAAATGAATGTAACATAACAGTGTAAAAAATGAGTCAGTCACACCTGAATTTAAATCTGGATTTGCCATTTACTAACTTTGTGGCTTTGTGGTATAGCTACTAAATGTCAAATCACTTTACATGCATAAAGGAGATATCTATCTGTTAAAATTAAATCAGGTCTGTATAGATCATCTCCTCTAGCACCTAGAACACAGTAGGTGCTCAGTAAATGGTATTTTGGGGGTAGTATTTATCACTAGGAAGCCTAGATTGCATAATAGTCTCCAAAGTTGTTCATAAATACATACAAAGAACATATGCAAGTAATCCTAGACTTCTCTTCCTACGCCCTTTCCTACTGTTGACCAGGCACAAGCACAGACACAGTGCTTCCAGGACAGAGTCACAGAAAACTGAGATCTTTTTCCTTGTTCTGTATCTGATGTCCATGGAGCATATTTATCCCCACTGTCACACGGAAGCATCTCAAACATTCAAATGTAGCCTCCATGAACCAACCCCCTAAGTCTTTTCTCCAGGACAGGACTTAGCAACTAAACAACAACAAGGTATTTTAAAGGCCCTGTTGGCTTGAGACTGCTACCCAACTACTGTACCATCAAGATGTTGTCAGGAGCAAAATTTCTAGCTTCCTCCTGTCCTAGCTTTTAAAATGCATTTCCGTCTTCTCAGTGTATACTGCATGGTATTTCTTTTCTTTTTGTTGTCACATAATCATCTAATTTTTGCAAGTTAATTCTCTAAGCAAGATAATTTCTTAAAAGCAAATTTAAACTCAACAGAATTAATGTTGCTCATCTTACCTAGTCGGGAAATGATTAAATGTAGCCTAACCCTGTGAGAAAATTTAATATCCTTGGCTATACTATAAATAAGGAGCACCTTAATCCTAAATCACTATTGTTTTACATATATAGTTATATATTGGGGTTGATCAGTAAGTATGTGCATAATCACGTTTTTCTTCATCCTCAGGCAAGGGAGAGATAAGTTAGTTTACACAGGTTAAAGGACAGGAATCTTGCATCACATTTTCCAATGCTTAATCATTATCATACATATTTAGCAAAATGGAAAAAAAATCCTCTTATTTCAACTACTTGTTAAAATGCACATTCTTGAAAAAATAAAAGGCTTTGACCTTTGAGTTAGATTGATCAATAGAATTTTTTTTTGTTAAGAGTTAATACTTGTACTGCTCCCTTTAAAAGCCAAAAATTTTTTTCTCATGATTTGTTGAGTGATTTGATATTTCAACTATTTTTCTTCTTTTAGATTCATTTTCATGTAGTTGAGATTGTGATGAACCAAGCAGACTAACAAACATTACACCCAGGAGACCAATTTAGCTCTAGAAATAAAAGCCACAACTAGCCTTTATCTTAAAAGCATTGCAATCAGCCTAGTCTTTTTTCCTTACATCATTTGACATTTTTCAAACAGTTTCCACAACTACAAGGTATACCATGTGGAACATATATATTTGTAATACTGTATTTCAAGGGTAAACTTTTATTTACCAATTTGATCTCCTATCTTTCATTTCTACCATCATCTCCCTTGTCATTTTGATTTTTTTAAACATTTTTGACATTTAATGTTTAATCTCATTGAACATTTTTTCTTTACATTGAGGGAGAGCTTTAGATGTTTGCCCTTTACATTGCTGAACAGATAAGTCTAGCCTTTACTATATCCAAGGAAATATAAGCGTATTATTTATTTGTGTTATAAAGTCTCTACATTTTGAGGGTTAGCATATTTTAACTAACTGATCTGTGAACTTTCAGATGTTCAAGCTGGATTGAGAAAAGGCAGAGGAACCAGAGATCAAATTGTAAACATCTGTTGGATCATCGAAAAAGCAAGAGAATTTCAGAAAAATACTTACTTCTGCTTTATTGACTATGGCAAAGCCTTTGATTGTGTGGATCACAGCAAACTGTGGAAAATTCTTCAAGGGATGGGAATACCAGACACCTTACTTGCCTCCTGAGAAATCTGTATGCACGTCAAGAAGTAACAGATAAAACTGGACATGAAAAAACAGACTGGTTCAAAAACAGGAAAGGAGTATGTCAAGATTGTATATTGTCACACTGCTTATTTAACTTAAACGCAGAGTACATCACGTGAAATGCCAGGCTGGATGAAGCACAAGCTGGAATTAAGATTGCTGGGAGAAACAGCAATAACCTCAGATACACAGATGCCATCACCCTTATGGCAGAAAGTGAAGAAGAACTAAAGAACCTCCTGATGAAAGTGAAACATGAGGTGAAAAAGTTGGCTTAAAGCTCAATATCAGAAAACTAAGATCATGACATCTGGTCCCATCAGTTTATGGCAGATAGAAAGGGAAACAGTCGCTGACTTTATTTTCAGGGGCTCCAAAATCACTACAGATGGTGACTGCAGCCATGAAATTAAAAGACGCTTACTCCTTGGAAGGAAAGTTACGGCCAACATAGATAGCATATTAAAAAGCAGAGACATTACTTTGCCAATAAAGGTCCGTCTAGTCAAGGCTGCAGTTTTTCCAGTGGTCATGTATGGGATGGGAGAGTTGGACTATAAAGAAAGCTGAGCACTGAAGAATTGATGCTTTTGAACTGTGGTGTTGAAGAAGACTCTAGAGAGTCCCTTGGACTGCAAGGAGATCCAACCAGTCCATCCTAAAGGAGATCAGTCCTGGGTGTTCATTGGAAGGACTGATGTTGAAGCTGAAACTCCAATACTTTGGCCACCTGATGCAAAGAGCTGATTCATTTGAAAAGACCCTGATGCTGGGAAAGATCAAGGGCAGGAGAAGGGGACACAAAAGATGAGATGGCTGAATGTCCATCGATCACCGAATCGATGGACATAGGTTTGGGTGGACTCAGGGAGTTGGTGATGGACTGGGAGGCTTGGCGTGCTGCGTTCATGGGGTTGGAAAGAATTGGACTTGATGGAGTGACTGAACTGAACTGAAGTGAACCTCTTTCCTGACTTGTTTCTGTATATTCCTGTGACACCTTTGTGTAGACTGCATCTTCTCTCACAGCCACTCTCAAATGGGTATGAATGTTGACTGAAATGAATGAGAAAAATGTTTAAAGGTTCAAAAACAATCCTCCATAAAGTATATATTTTGCTTATATTATGCCAAAATAGAGACTGATCAAAATCCAAGTATTTCCATTTCTTCAGTTTTTCCACTATAAAGAGCTTATGATAAGAAAGACTGAACATTAATTATAAATTGGAGTATTGTACTAGAGGATAAACCTATTTTTAACAACACTATCTATTTCTGAGCCATAATTTACAAGTCCATTGCATAATATTTAGTTGATTTTATCAGTACTCTGCATTTTAATTGAATACAAGATTTTAAGAGATGAATTACTGCACTAAATGCATTTGGTCTAGAGTATCCTCCTTAGGAAATATCAGAGGGATTTTTTTTTATTCTATAGATGCAGTAAAAGCCTTTGACAGAATTCAGCACCCATTCATGATTAAAACTCTTCAAAAAATGGGCATAGAAGGAACCTATCTCAACAAAGGCCATGTATGATAAGCCTACAGCAGACATTAGTCTAAATGATGAAAAACTGAAAGCATTCCCCCTAAGATCAGGAACAAAACAAGGGTGTCCACTTTTGCCACTATTATTCAACATAGTTCTGGAAGTCCTATCTACAGCAATCAGAGAAGAAAAAGAAAAAAGAAATAAAAGGAATCCAGATCAGAAAAGAAGAAGTAAAGCTCTCATTTTTTGCAGATGACATGATACTGTAGACAGAAAACCCTAAAGACAGTATCAGAAAATTACTAGAGCTAATCAATGAATCTGGCAAAGTTGCAGGATACAAAATCAATACACAGAAATCACTTGCATTTTAGTGTACTAACAACAAAAAAGCAGAAAGTACAATTAAGGAATCAATCCCATTCACCATTGCAACAAAAAGAATTACATATCTAGGAATAAGGAGATGCAAGGATGTAAACAGAAAATTATAAGACACTAATGAAAGATTTCAAGGATGACATAAACAGATGGAGAGATATTCCATGTTCCTGGATAGGAAGAATCAATATTGTGAAAATGACTATAGTACCAAATGCAATCTACAGATTTAATGCAATCCCTATCAAATTACCAATGGCATTTTTCACAGAACTAGAACAAAAAATTTCACAATTCATATGGAAACACAAAAGACCCTGAAGAATGTAGCTGGAGGAATCAGGCTTCCTGACTTTGGTTATACTACAAAGCTACAGTCATCAAGACAGTATGGTACTGGCACAAAAACAGAAACACAGACCAATGGAACAAGATAGAAAGCCCAGAGATAAACCCACGCATCTGTGCCTACCTTATTTTTGACAAAGGAGGCAAGAATATACAACGGAGCAAAGACAGCCTCTTCAATAAATGGTGCTGGGAAAACTGAACAGCTACACGTAAAAGAATGAAATTAGAACACTTCCTAACACCATACACAAAGATAAACTCAAAATGGATGAAAGACCTAAATGTAAGACCAGAAACTATAAAACTCTTGTAGGAAAACATAGGCAGAACACTTGATGACATAAATCAAAGCTAGATCCTCTACAACCCACCTCATAGAGTAATGGAAATAAAAACAAAAGTAAACAAGCGGGACCTAATTAAACTTAAAAGCTTTTGCACAACAAAGAAAACTATAAGCAAGGTGAAAAGACAATGCTCAGAATGGGAGAAAATAATAGCAAATGAAACAACTGACAAAGGATTAATTTCCAAAATATACAAGCAGCTCATATGACTTAATAACAGGAAAACAAACAACCCAATCAAAAAATGGGAAAATGACCTAAACATACATTTCTCCAAAGAAGACATACAGATGGCTAACAAACACATGAAAAGATGCTCAACATTGCTCATTATTAGAGAAATTCAAATCAAAATCACAATGAGATATCACCTCACAGCAGTCAGAATGGCCATCATTAAAAAGTCTACAAACAATAAATGCTAGAGAGGGTGTGGTGAAAAGGGAACACTCTTGCACTGTTGGTGGGAATATAAATAGATACAGCCACTATGGAAGACAGTATAGAGATTCCTTAGGAAACTAGGAATAAAACCACCATATGACTCAGCAATCCCACTCCAGGCATAGACCCTGAGGAGGGCTGAAAAAATACACATGTATCCTACTTTTCATTACAGCACTATTTACAATAGCTAGAACAAGGGAGCAACCTAGATGTCCATCAACAGATGAATGGATAAAGAACTTGATACATATACACAATGCATACACATATACAACTTATATACACATATACACTTACTCAGCCATAAAAAGGAATGCATTTGACTCAGTTCTGATGAAGTGGATGAACCTAGAAACTACTGTACAGAGTGAACTAAGTCAGAGAAAGATAAATATTATATTCTAACACATATATATGGAATCTAGAAGAATGATACTGAAGAACATATTTACAGAGCCGCAGTAGAGAAACAGACATAGAGAATAGACTTACAGCCATGGGGAGAGGGAAGGAGAGGTGAGATGTATGGAAAGAGTAACATGGAAACTTACATTACCATGTGTAAAACAGATAGCCAATGGGAATTTGCTGTATGGCTCAGGAAACTCAAACAGGGGCTCTGTATCAACCTAGAAGAGTGGGATGGGGAGGAAGATGGGAGGGAGTTTCAAAAGGGAGGGGATATATTTATACCTATGGCTGATTTATGTTGAGGTTTTACAGAAAACAACAAAATTCTATAAAGCAATTATTCTCCAATAAAAAATAAATTAGAATAAAAGAGGTAAGCTGGAGTGATTGAAAGACAACAGGTCTTCATATTTTTGATGATTCTTTTTCCCTTGCCCTTTGGAAGCCAAGGGATGTTTATTTCATGTTTGTGATCTTAAAGGATGTGGTCACTTTGTCTGAGGTCAAAGATAAAGTGATATTTATGCTTTAATCATAGTGACAGTTAATGAAGACCAAAATGGGTTCTCTGGTCTCCTTCTACCTTCCTTCCCTCCTTCTTTCCTCCCTTCCTTGCTGCCCTCTTTCCTTCCTTCCTTCATATATCTTACTTTTTATGAATTGACCTGAGCCTCATACACTCTGTTAAAAAAATACAAATTGAAAAATAGCTATATTTTTTATGCCTCCAAACATTTCCAAATAAATATTTCCTCATAATCATCTATAAGCTTATCCTTGACCTATATCAAATTTTGTCACTTAAAATGGCTGATAAGACACTAGCTTTTTGGAATTTCCCTAAAGTTTGCATGAGCAACAAATACCATCTAGAGAACATTGTGCATCATGTCTCTTTTAAACTTCCCATGACTATTCTGCTAATGAATGTTCATAATTCAAAGCAAAGTTAATGGAAAGAGGGAATTCCCCTTGAGAAGAGAATAAATGTAGGGGAGCCATCTGAACACAAAGTATGGTGCTTGAGCACAATTAAGTCTGAAGTACCATACTGGATATCAGAATTACATCTGTCATTTGGTATTCCAAAAACATTGACCGTATTCACGAGTGTTCTGAGGGGAAATACATTATTCATTTGCCAAAATTTGATTAACACTGGAAATAATATTCTAAAAATCACCCAAGTGTATTGAAAAGAAAAGCAAGAGGAAAACAAGGTAAAAATGCAAGATTAATTTTCCTTTAAAAATAATTTATGCTGTTTCTTATGACTTGAATAATACCTATCAAAAGCAAAAATGTATTAACATATAGTAAAACTTCATAGCAAGAATAAGAATTCTTAATATTTCATTGTTTAATTATTCAAAAGTTATTTTTATCTTATTCACTGTTTCTAAAGAGAGTAATGTCTCAGATTCCTTAACCATGAAATAAGGATAATAATAGCACCTTTCTAACTAGTTTGTTATGGGATTAAGGGGTGTAATAAATGGAAAATAATTAGAACAATCCTGAACACATTAGCCACTTGGTAAATAAAGAAAATAAATATACTATCATCTGCTGTGATCATTAAGGCTGATAATAAAGACTCAATTCTCTTTTCTTTCCAGACAAGATAAGATTGTACTTTCCCAACCCTTTGACATTGGATGACTGGATTTGGAGGTGGAAAGGAAGCAATTATGATAAATTCCAGAATTATTTCTTGGATGACAAGGTGGATTATAAAACTGCTGAAGGAGTCAGTGCAATGGCCAAGTTTAGTTTTGGGCAGTGTGTTTGAGCTGACCGTGGACAACCAGGTGACAATAAATAAACCTGGGGCTGGAGCCCGCTTTGAAGTTACCAGTTTATAAATGACCTTTGGAATCATGGGGCTTAAAGGAATTATGTAGAAAGAAGTTATAGAGAAATCTTGAAGAGTAATGTGTGAGGATCAAAGTCTGGAGAATCTTAGAACTTGAAAAGTAAATAAAGAGGGATGAGAAAGAAGATTGAGAGGCTTGAACAAAAAGACTTTTTTTTGACATAGCTAGAGGTAGGGAGAAAACCAGAAGAGAGGGACAGCACAGAAGTTAGTATACAACAAAGTTTTTAAAAAATTCCACAGCCATAGAAAACACTCAGTTACTGCCTGAAAAATACTTTCAATGAATATGCATACTGTTCAGTTTATTGCTGCAAAAGATTCTATAGCTTAAATTTATCCAGAAGACATTGTTTCTATTTTCACTATGTTGCTATTTAGTACATCATCTCCTGGCTGAATTAAATTCTACCTTGTTTCTGGTGTAGAAACAGACTGTAACACACAGAAGAGGGTTAAAGAAAGAGATTAAGGGTGCAGGTCTTGCGCAAACATTTTGGAATTAGATGTGTAAAGCTCTCAGATTTCTCATCTGCCACCTAAAGAGGCTAAATCATTTGTATTGAATAGGTACAAATGTGGTTTCTCATCTCTGTAACTCTGACTATGAAGATGATATGACTGTTCTAGATGCAGCAGTGGGCTGTCCATGAACCAATGTTCAACAAGTCACTTCTCTTAGGTACTAATCAGAAACCAAACACCTCAAAAGTGAGGAACACAGTAAAACAAATGCATAAAGCTGTGCATTTAAGATGGTATTTTGGAGGGTAATATATAGCTTGTGTTTTGTGGTCTGAAACCTATTTTATTTGCCATGAGTTTATATTCTTTTTCACTCAAAAAGAAATGTGTGGTTTACAAGACCCTAAGGAAATGGCAACACTCCCTAGTACTCTTGTCTGAGAAATATGCACAGAGGAGCCTGGCAGGTACAGTCCATGAGGTTGCAAAAGAGTCAGACATGATTTAGAGACTAAAAACAAGAACCATATAGACCATGCATATATATTTTTCTTCAATGAATAGCTTGAAACTGGAGATGCAAAATCAATTAATTAATAAATCATATTGTTTATAAACTTACCAAATTGCTTGTCTCATTGGTTAATGTACAACCGTAATTGTAAAACACTCCTGTTATGATATGCACAGCTGTTACGATTCCACATACATTCATATATGAAAAATGTATGTGTTGCAGTTAAAAAGCACAAAACTTATCAGACAGACCCCAATTACTAAGGCTGAGACTACTTTAGGTTTACTGACTTCCAGTTTTATTGATTTAAAAAGTGAGATGAATTAGGCAACTCATCCAAACTCATCTAACTAGTATATATAGGAATAAAGATGAGAAATTTTGGAATCATTTAAAATAGGTGTTTTTAAATACTATGTCCATAGTTTCAGTAATAATTTATTTTACAGAATTATAATAAAGTTATTTTTAAATGTCACAAATGGGTCACAAAATTATTCACTTAACAAACATTTTTGAGATCATGCATGTGCTAAGGATTGGGCTACAAAGATGAAAATATATTATTCTCAAAGAGGAGATAAAGACAATTAGATTAATAAAGGATGGGATGAGACCAGTGGTGAGAGAGTTGTACACAACAAAAACTGGTTTTTACTTTCTGCATGTTCAACACTCTTTTTGGTCCAGATTTTTTAATATAATAGTAAAGGATAGAGGAAAGAATAAAATATTCCTGATTTATAAGAAAGATCTCAGTAAACTTTTCAAACCAATTCATTAATTATAAATCTACTAGTATACTAAAGGGGCTTGAACTTCTTTTTTTTTTTGAGCTAATTGTTGAATATCTAGGATTCTTGTGAACTACCTAGATAGTTCTTGGGACCACCCCCAAATGCACCTAATCACATATTGATTATTTTGAAATAAATTTACTTAAGATATGGCCAAAGTGAGTGTCCGACTCTTTGTGATCCCATGGATTATACAGTCCATGGAATTCTCCAGGCCAGAATACTGGAGTGGGTAGCCTTTGCCTTCTGAGGGCATTGCACTAATTGAAATAAGTCAAACAGAAAAAGACAAATAACATATGATCTCATATAAAAACAAAACATAAAGCAAAATGAAACAAACAAAAAACAGACAAACTCATTGATACAGAGAACAGATTAGTGGTTGTCAGAGTTAGGAGGGTGGGGAAATGACAAAATCAATGAAGGGAGTTAAAAGGTACAAACTCCTAGTTATAAAATGAATAAGTCATGGGATGTAGTGTACAGCAAGATGACTACAGCTAAAAATAGTATATTACATTTTTGAAAGTTGCTGAGTAAATTTTAAAAATCCTCATCACAAGAAAAAAAACCTTTTTTTAAATTGTATATGGTGATGGACTTATATAGACTTATTTTAATGATCATTTTATAATATTAAAATCTACAAATATTGAATCACTTTGCTGTACACCTGCCACTAATAACAATGTTCTGTCAATTATGTCTTAATATTTTAAAGATATTAAAAATCATCTATATCTATGGGGCTAAATCACTCCAGTCGTGTCCGATTCTTTGCAACCCTATGGACTATATCCTGCCAGGTTCCTCTGTCCATGGGATTCTCCAGGCAAGAATACTGGAGTGGGTTACCATTTTCTCCACCAGGGGATCTTCCCAGCCCAGGGACTGAACCTGGGTATCCTGCATTGAAGGCAGATTCTTTACCAATTGAGCCATGGAGTTCCCTGGTGGCTCAGATGGTGAAGAATTTGCCTGCAATGCAGGAGATCTGTGTTCAATCCCTGAGTCAGGAAGATCACCTGGAGGTGGGAATGGCTACCAACTCCAGTATTGTTGCCTGGAAAATACCATGGACAGGGGAGCCTGGTGGGTTACAATACATGGAGTCACAGAGTCAGATACAACTGAGCAATCTATATCTATATTATGAATATATATATTTGTATTAATATGTGTACTGTATAATTCCTGTCCTTAAAGAATTTATATTAATTTGAGGAAGCAAAAATGGGCAAATAACATTTAGGTAACATTGTCCATCATGAAGGCTCCCCTTGTGGCTCAGCTGGTAAATAATCCACCTGCAATGTGGGAGACCTGGGTTCGATTCCCGGATTTGGAAGATCCCCTGGAGAAGAGAAAGGCTGCCCACTCCAGTATTCCAGCCTAGAGAATTCCATGGACTGAATTCTTCTATTAAGTATGAGATCAATGTAAGAGGCACATGTGGATGCTAGGAGACAACCTGGAGAAGGAAGTGGAGCGACAGTCAGCTCAGCCCTAGAACAATGCACAGTGTTGTTTTTTTATTTTGGTTTGTTTTGTTTTTCCTTAAAGGTGGAAGGGCATTTTAAAAGGGGGGAATAGCAACAACAACAGTAAAGAGGGACACTTACGTGAGCAGACAGAATCACGGTTAACAGGGCCAGGAGCAGGGCCTGACCAGGTCGTGATAGGGTGGTACCCTAAAGGACAGTGGACCCTGGAGGACAGTGGGAATGATTTTAGCCTCCTTTGCATTGACTTCTCACTTCTCATTCTGATATATCTTATGAAATGGTCAAAGAAACTGCAGTTAGGTTTATCTCTTCAAAGATCCATTTGCCCCGCAGAGGAAATTTGAAGATTAGGAAGGCAAATGTTTAAGGATTGGTGGCAAATGAGATATGAAAATTAAAGAATAAAAGTAAACTAGCAAAAAAGGACCATGTAGTATAAGGGAAGAAGAAAAATGAAGGGAGGATGACTGCATATCAAAGTATTACCCAAAATAAGCTAGAAAGGTATAGCTGAAATTATACTTATTGAATCTGCCTGTATATGACTTTCAGACTTTCACTGTAACTATAACCTGAGACTCTAAAATATGTTGTCACACCAGACAGTACGTGAAACTTTACACTTAATACTCATTTTAAATGAAACAATAATACCTGTAGGCATTGATTCTCAAATAAACATTGTTGTTCCTCTATTTAGAAATTCTTATGATTCAAATATAAGTAGTTTAACAGATTGTATTTTATGTATATGTCTTTTTATGACACAAGCAACTACATTTAAATGTGCAAAAACTCTTCTCTGGGTGATTTGCATTCTTATATCCCATTATAGAGTCTCCTATTTGAATTTCCATCTGCCCCTAATATCTTTTTGTGTTTATTATTGCTTTAATGAGATAATCTTGGTTTTACATACCTAGATATCACAACTACATCCTGAAAGCAATCTCTACTCTGATTTTACTTCCATAAGAACCTTAGTATTAACCTTGGATCTTAAGGCACTCTGATATGAGATACTTCTAAAATAGCAATATGGTAAGGAAAACTATATAAAAGTAAAATTTAAGTAAAAGTATCCTTTATCTTTATTAAGTATAACATTTAGAATATTTCCTCTTATAAGATTAATATAGATCTACTGTTTGAAGATTTATCAAGATAAAATATTATATTGACATGTTATGGATTGAAGCATAGTTTGAAATAATTAAATAGGTTCTATGCAGATTTTCTACTAATGGGGACTGACAGGGCTGAGAGTTGATAATTTTCTTATTTAACTCATAAATGCTATCTTCAATCTGTGCCATCAACTAAAAATTTGTTCATTCAAATGTATAGATATTCATGGCTGTCTTTGAATAGGCTGGAAACCTAAAACTCAGAAAGAGCCCAGTGAAAAGAAATTATGATCCATATATACTTTAAGGTTCATTTCCTGTTAAACAAACTGTACAATAGGTTTTAGCTGCCAATAAAATTCTAATTTGGAGTCAGTATCTTTCCAGAAAAATTCAGAGCTTTTTCTGACTTTCCAACATGTCAGAGTAAACTGACTACACAGTAAGATACTAGATATTTACTTAGTTATTTAAATTAAAAAGCACACAATGCTTATTGTATGGCAGGCATTCTTTCAAGTGTTTTACACATGTTCATGCATTATATCCTAGATGTCATAATACCCACTAGGGACATGAGAAAATATGTTTAGAAAAAAAAAAGTTTCATGAAGTGTCTCTAAATAGGAGCCATCTATATATTAAGTGCATATTTTATAATACGAAAAATAACTACTTTTTATTGAGTGTCTGCTAAGTGGTGATTCATTTTCATATATGTTAGCTCACCTTCACATCATACCTAGGACAGTTATTGTTAATTTCATTTCATGAATAAAACTTAAGCCTCATAAACAGTAATTACCAGAGCAGAATAAAATTCCAAGTGTCAATGTTTCCAAACAGGTACATACACTTTGACTCGCTAATATCTGTTAAAGTATTTCTATGACAATGCAGTCCTTTTACTTTTTCAGTTTCATAGTTTACTTTTCATAAAGCTATTGAGTCACACTCTTCCCTGTTATAAATATCTCTCCTGTCTCCTTCTCCCTATCTCTGCAGACGAGTTAAGTCCTCAAAACATCTCATCTGTACTTTGCAAAAGACTCTTAACTCTCCCTCTTCTGGTCCACTCTCCAGACTGCCAAAATGCTGATCTTTAGAAGACATAAATCTGACTGTGTCTCTTTCCTGCTTAAAACCCTCTCAAAGTACCCCACTGCTTTTAGACTAAAATCTCACATTTTAACCATGAACGCACAAAGCCTCTGATGAGAGGGGCTCTACTGGCCAGTTCAGTCTCATTTATCCTCAGGCCTTCTTTGCCCGACTTGCAAAACACGCACACATGCACCCACGCACAGGGCATGCTTCAGCTAGATGAACCCTGTGCCATTTTTCTGTCTCTTGTGCCTCTGCAAAGAATCATTTCTCTGCTAGAATGGCCTTTATTCCTTCTTTTCTAAGCTCCTACATGACCTTCAATACTCAGTAAGATGTCAGATCCCTGGGATGTCTTCTCAGATGTCACTGGGCCTACATCAGTTGTTTCCACATTATAGCCTCCATCAAACTTTTCTCTTATCTATGACCAATACTTCAGTTCACATTTATTTTCCAACTATACTGAGCACCCTAATAAGCTCAAACACATAGGACAAATTACATTTATTATTCCACTTCTTACTGGGTTTTAGAAGGTGCTGAGCTAAAAATAAGCCCAGAAAAAAAGACGGTTATTGAGCAGAATTTGTATGTGTTTATACCTTAACTATTTCTCCTAATTCCTCATCTTTAGCTGTTGTTTCCAACTATATTTCCTGGCATCTTCTGTGCTTAGATCCTGGCATTTACACATGATCTTTTGGTATTGACTTTTTGCTTCTAGTCTTAGTATCTTGGATTACAGATTAAATGCCATGCTCACTCATTACCTCCTAATATTGACCCTGCACGACGGGTTTTCCCTAATGTCAATCCTATGTCCAGCCAGAGGAACATAGCATTCTTGTGACTCTCCTTTTGGATCACAAAGCTATAAGTCATCAAGCCTTCAGACAGAAATTTCTAAATTATTAACCTATCCAGGAAAGTGAATTCATCCCCAGACAAAGGAAAGTGGCTGCATATTAAATAACCAATGCTATTAGAATGGTTCCTTTTGCTGATAAGTATATACTTCTACATACTAAGTATATATTTTATTATTTAATCTTCATAGGATATAAGTCACACTCATTTTACAAAGGAAAGAAATAAAACTCAGAGAAGTCAGTAACTAGCCTAAATTCACATAGCTAGATAATTGTCAAAATCAGGATTCTAGCTGATTTTAACTTTCAGGCCTGCCCCACATAATTCTCTTTGAGTGTACCCTGGGGGTCTCCGGTTCCTAGTACAGATGTGCACAGAATCCTGTGCTTGGCAATGGGGAGTCGGTAATGACACCACATCAAGCTACATTAACATATTAATATATCAGAGCATTTGACTCTTGACCCATTCTTAGAGAAATGAATTAAAATGTAACAAGGAGGAAGCAAATGAATGAATTTGAAGTTTTATCTGTCTACGATTAGCTATAGTAATGTCAGCCAAACTCCTGAGGAGGGCATTGCAACAGGGGTTATAACATCATATTGGTGAAATCATAGTAATCAAAGGAATATGGGAGTTGGAAGCAAAAAAAAAAAGATGCAACAGAGGGAAATGATCTTAAATTACAGGATATTGCTGGAATAATTAGTGCTACTTGACTCAAAAACATGCATGACTCTTGAAAGTCAAAAAGAAACACTTGAGTCATTTTATTTGTCAGTCCACAGGTAATCCCTTTGTACTTGTAATTTCACAGAATTTCATCCATGCTATAGAAAAATGATGGCCATTACCAAAAGAATCTGGGTATTAACCTGGAAACTAAATCAAAAGATAATGCTGTTATCATCTAGAAAGCACACACAGCACAATTTTAAAACTGAATAAATGCTTGATAGGTAAACTCTGATCTGAGAATATAATTAATTCAGCAACTAAAATTCTAGACAATTCTTTATGAATTCTCTGTGTAATCTAATGTGTGATGATAATAATATCAAACACAGGACTTTGCAGTATACAAAGGACCAGAGGCATGATCACATCATATTAAGTTCACAGGACATATAAACACTGAACTTTCATTTAAAGTTATGTCTGCAACTCAATTAGTTTCAACTAGGAAATATCTGTTGTCTATTTTGTGCCAAAACTTTGCTAATGCTAACAGTAATCAGACCCTATCTGGTCTCAGTCTGAAAGAGGCATTGTTAGTGGAAGCACACTGATTGAAACCGCCCACCCTGGCCAGGCACCATGGGAACCATTTGCATGAGTTGTTTTATGACAGGAGATCCTGATAAGGAATAGGAACTAACAAGCCACCACCAACCAGAAGAGTTCGGAAAAGGTCTAAAGGAGACACCGCGTGTCTGTCCACTTCGCAGAATCCCTCTCGCTAGCATTCATCTTGGCTCCCATCCATCTCGCTATGTGTGTGCCACCAGGAAAGACTTTAAATTAAAATGACTGGCCAAAGACTACCCAGAAACTAACCCCGTCACCATAAAGCCCGAGACAGCAAGCCCTGCAGCAGAGCTATTCTCCTGGGTTCCCTAACCCTACTGTTCTCCACCCGGGTGCCCTTTCCCAAAAAATCTCTTGCTTTGTCAGCACATGTGTTTCCTCGGACAATTCAGAGTGTTAGACAAGAGCCCAGTTTCAGGCCCTGGAAGGGGTCCCCCTTCCTGCAACAGCATCATAGGCAAACAGATAGTTACAGAAGACTGTGAGACCTAACATACAGCCCGCCATATCATTAAACAAAGGATGTTGCAGCCATCAAGCCATTTCATCACAGCTGCCCTGATGGTAACTGAGAAAACACAGAATGGAGACAATCGGACTGTCAGTTGCCAAGCCCACCCAACAAACAGCCCCCGGAAGTTTCCTGAGGAAACTCAGAATGAGAAAACAAAACACTGGCCTCAAAGATCGAGTTGTATATCAATGAAATGATTTCAGTGAGCCCAGGATCTTACATCTTCCCACACATAGAAAAGTGCTAAGTTCCTTAACTTGAGATAACTGGTTTTCTTTTGTTAACAATAATCTTTTGATGTTTAAATTACCTGTTCTTTGTTGCAAAAACTCTTATATAATCCTGGTTCCCCACCTCACCTCTTTGGAGCAATCTCTCAGAGTTCTTTGAGAGGCTATCTTCTGGGCTTTAGGACCTAAGAATGTCCACAGAATAAATTGTAACTCTCGAATTTTAGGTTGTGTATTCTTTTTCAGTCTACAACTGCAGATAACAGTAGTACTAAAGAAACATTAGAAATACGAACAAGGTATAGAGGTCATAAAGAGAAAAGAGATTATTACCTGAGAAGGATCATTTTAGTTTCTTCATTTGTAAAAATAGAGGGTGGAATCTCTATAGTCTGTTTCTGCCCTATAATTTTGTCACTTCTATATATCTACCAGATTGTTTTCATTGTGTTCATTTTTACCCTGAGGCCATATTTTCTGATAGGACCCTTGGAAATATTGAGTTAAAAATTTTCCACTATTAAGGACTGATAGGGAGTCTTCACTACTCAGGTCCCTACCTTATCTTCTTTTCCTCCTCCTAAGTGCTTTGTAGGATGTTGTTGCTTTTGAATATCTCTTCCAGAGACTGAGTAAAGAAGGAAGGTGGAATTTAAATCAGTCAGTTTCACATATTAAAGTTCTTGTGAAAGTTCTTGTTTGATAGATGACAGGGTCAGCATTTTAAGGGAATGTTTTGTCATATCAGAAAGTTCTTAATTCCCTGCAGTAATGGAGGACAGTGGTGTGTATAATCCAAAATGTTGGATAATCCAAACACCATTTAGATTTGACTTTGAAACGCATTTTTGAACTTTCATTTGAATAGAAATATGGGACTAAGGAGTTGAAGAGTCCTAAGCTTTCTATCTTTCTTATACACACCAGTCTTTAGAGAGAAGGGGCAATTGAATGTCTGAGTCTTAAAATCTTCTTCCCCTGGACTCCAAGTCAAATTAGAATCAAAAGAAACAGAAATGGTGGCAATGTCAACTGAAGAAGCTAAGCAAGACCTTCCCAAGAGAAATCAAAACAAGATTTATCTTAGATAGCACAGAAAATGGCTAAATATTGCTGAGTTGTATAGGGTTATCTGTGAACCATGTCTCCACTTAGATTGGATCATTTAAATTGAATGTGATGCACGTCATTCAAGCTGACAGGAAGATGACTAGCTAAAGTTGCTCCAAGTGTCTAACTCCCCCACCGAATGCAAGCCTGACAACTGGAGGAAGCCACGGCAGGGTGTTTTCAGTAGCTATTTCCAAACAAATTTAGACTTGTCTTATACATGATGAGAGCTATTTATAAAGATTATATAACAAATAGCTCATAACAGACATCTCTGTCAATTGCATTTATAATAAAAAGATCTAACACAAGAAGATGTTGATTCCCAATGCATGCTAAGGCTACAGTATCTTTCCCTTTTCATCAGCTATGATAACTGGGGAGGAGAATCACTGTCCTTCAGTTTATTACAATTTGAATCAAGAGCTTAATAGGAATTAGAATTTTCATCAAGACATGCAACAAAAGAGTAAAAGGGAATAGATTTATTTTAGCTGGTAAAGCCAAATTCAGAAATCATGTTGACTGTCAAGATCTACATTCAGAAATGATGGAGATTATTACACAGGGATCTTAAATAGTTTATGCTTTGATCTGATTAGTTGATGGACAAAGGTAAAAAGACAGATTCAAAGAACTGAAAGCAAGTGGGAAAAAAAATGTGGAAACCAACAAAGATTGAAATTAAATTATTGCACATTCTGTAAGATAAACAGAAAACAAACTAAATAAATGGCAAAGCAAAATAAAATCTAAATATTTTTAGTATGAGTGCTTTAAAGCCTATCAGCAATTTTCTACCTGTGTTGGCCTAAAGAGGATGGGTCACTAAACTAGAATGCAAATCAGGCCATATACCCTGGGCAGGTGAAATCAGCATGTAGTAATTATGAAGGCATAGGGAGATTTTTAGCACTGCTACAATTAAAGACTGAAGTATGCAGAGGAAAAGAAAAACATGAGACTAAAATTAGAAAAAACTAAAATAAATAAATAAATTTTGTATTTGGATCTTTTTTTTTCAAAAAAATTTTTGCAGTTTGGGAAACATAAACTTTTGAAAACTTGTGATTTTATTTAATATATTTCTTTTTTTCAATATTGCCATTTTTTTCTTAGAATATCTAAAAATGTGAAATATGTTCAGCAATTACTGTGGCATGGTGATTTTACTCCCAATTTATAAGGTTATCTTGTGCTTATTAGTAATTCCTATGAGGTAATATTCTGTGTCATTCATTGATTCATATTTTCAGCAACATTTCTTCCATATTTATTACATATGGGATCTATGCTTGGTGTGAGATTTGTGAATACAGATGGGACAGTTATAATCTTAGTGTATTTGATGGAACTAGTGGAGCAGAAACTAAAAAACATGTGACAAAATTGGCATAAACACTATGACTAAAACTGTACAAGCAGAGGCAGCACAAATAGAGGTTACCTCTACATGAGGTGAGATAGATCAAGGAATTCATGAATGAACACTTAGTTTTATAAAGTCTCTGTGTCCCCAATATATCTACCAATTATCTCTATTTCAAAAGGATAAAAAGAAAAAAAAATCATTATCAAAATCTTTAAATATAAAACTAAAAGAAACAAAGAAAACAAAGTAAGACAAAATATTAAAAGTCTCCCAGCATGTGAAACAGCTCTTTTCAGAGTGGTCATAAATAAATAAATGAATAAATCAATAAATTTTGTTACTATTACTACCACTACTACTTGTTTTTCCTACATAGAATCAGTAGAATCAGCACATACTTATGTGGGAAAATGTAAGGGAAACTGTGTTTACAACATTTTACATCATTTATTCCTAAATGATTTTCTAATCTTTATGCTTAAAAAACATCATTCATCAAAAAGATCCAAGTGTTAAATTAATGAACATAGAATTCATGGTGTGTACTCTGCTGTATTTCCTCAATTTATGTCATTTCTTTCTGCTTTGGTGAGCAAACTATGTTGCTGCCATATTCTTTTTATCCCTTGAGAAAAGTTTCCCATGTGTTAAACAAAGCTTGGGTGCATGATGTGGGGTGTATGTGGGGGAGGTGGGAAGAGAGAGGAAAAGATAAAGAATACTATTATATAAATATGCATATGTAAAATGTATATAAACATATATAAAAACACGGTCTCTAAACATAGGCAGTAGAAGAAATATAAATCAACATGAAGCACAGAAACACATGTATAGTCAGATGAACCAGTTATCAGAGGGGACAAGGTGTTTCAAAGGCCAGTCTACAAAACCATCTAATTAAAAGAACATTTTAATTCTCGATTCTGCTTTTCTTTGTAAGCATTTCCCCCCTTCTGTTTGTTTTCTTTACTAAAGTCACAGCAAGGGTTGTGCTGAACCTCCAGCTGATCTAAGCTGCTTGGTACATGCCCAGACAGCAAGAAAATGGTTTCTCTGGCAACAGGAATTATGTGAAATCTCTGTGTGTCCTCCCCCACCCTCCATCTGATTCCTATTCACTTAAGCTGTTCACATATAGGCAACAATGAGGCATTGGAACGCTAATGAGCAATTCAAATTTATTGAGCTAACTCATGGAGGCAGGCACTGTGAGCATCCTCATTTCCTGTGTACCAAGGAGCAGGGCACATTTCTTATATGTTATTCATGTTATTCAAGAACCATGCACCGTCAGCAAATAGCCCAACCAGGTAAAATCAGATAAATATCTAAAATATGAAGCTTATATGGAATTTATTTCCATCATCCTAGAAGGGAAATACAAAGGCTTTCAGGTGCTAAACACGTAGCTTTGAATTTTCCAAAGATGCTGAGGCATGGAGGTCATAATGATTTAAAACAGCTTCACATTATGAACCCAACAGGGAATAGCAAGATCTTTGATTAAATTGCTTCAAATGTCAGCTTTTCTATTTCTAGGGAATCATATTGTCCCTCCAAGATTAAAGCTCTATAGAGTTTTAATTTTAGGTTTTGTTAATATTCTGTTAGGTTCATGATTAGAGCTCCTCTGTGTGTCTAGTTTTTCTTGGATGCCTTGTTTAGAAGAGAGTCATGTATTTAGCAATGGTGCTAAGGTGGCTATTCGCTAACAGAGTTTAATCAAAAGAAAATTGATTTGCTTGAAGGAAGAGGGCTGAGAAGCAAATTAGCCTTTTTCTTTAGTCATTGGAAGAATGTGTGTTGGGGGAGGGTGAAGAAATGCATTCATCTTAAGCTTCAATAAGGATGAAATAATAGAAATATACTCAGTAACATAAATCAGAAAATACAATGAATGGACTCCTGAACAGATTTCAGAACCACTGTCTTGGAGATTTGTTAGAAAAAAAATTGCCTCTTCACTGTTGAGAATATCTTAGTACAATTTACCTGGAAGTAGGTGAATTCTTGAGACTTTTTTGGTTTTATGATCATATATTTAACCTGTTCAAAATTAAAGACTTTCTGCCACCAAAAGCAATAGGAAATGCCTCTTTAAAGAGATTCTTAACCTCAATCAACATGATAGAATTTAAGTAATAGCTCACTGAAGATTTGTTTTAATATTTAAAACACAACTTCCAGTTTAGACTTTGAAGAAATACTGATCAGAATGATAAGATTAATAATGCAAACACAGTGATTATTTAACACAAAGCACTACAGCGATGACGCAAAAGACTAAAGTAAAATGAAATAATAGTACTAATAGCAAAAATTACTTCATTTTCATAGCCAATGCTTAGATAATAAGAACATATTGTCTTGAATAGTAAGATGATTTAAAAAATTAGAAATAATTGCCAGTTTTCCAGGGCATAAGTATGGCCAACAAGTGTAGCCAAAATTTGGAAATAAACACAAAATATAAGCTCTGCACAGAGAAAGGTCTATTGAAGTCATAATATTTAGAATTTTTAAACCTGTCACAGAGCTTTCAGAAGCAGAACATCATGGAATAAAAATTTTATGCAAATTAGAACATAGAGACTCAGCACTTCTACACAAAATCAAATTGCCCTTTACCTGAGAAATCAATTAATCTGAGACAAGGGCTTTGCATATTCAGCTACCCCTTGTTTCTGAGATAAAAAAGAAATTGTTCCTGTGAGTCTAATAGCTGTGTTCCTCTGTATGTTGGGTAAGAGATGAGGAGTTAAAGATGCTCTCAAAGAATGTCTGAGCTCTGATTTGTAGCCCATTTCCCTCAGAAGCATCTTTTAAATGTGAGTTTGGCTTTGTTTCATTTACTTAATTTAATTCCATCCCTCCTAGTTCCAAGAAGAGTTGAGATGTTCTGCCATTATAGTGTGTATATGTTAATATGTTAATCCTTGATAACAGTGTTATCTACGATTAGGAAGATATCTTGACAACGTGCTTGCAGCAAAATATGAGAGTCTGAGAACACGTGTTATTAAAAGAGAAAGCAGTAGAAGGCAGCAGAACTGTTCCTAAATTGGAAATTAATGAGAATTTAGTGGATGGTGGGAAACAAAAAAAAAAGGAAAAGAGAAGACCAAGATAGAATGTCTTTTAAGAGAGATGAAATAAAAAAAACTAGGGATGCACAGGATCCAATTTTAATTTGTTGTTTTCTGCATCTTAAAGTGAGCAACATTCACGTTGCTAAGCACATTTATTTTTATTGAATTCTGCACATGGTACATACTTTAAAAGAGGCTTATATCCTCATTTTAATAAATAACATAGCCAGGACACAGGCAGCAAAGAAAATAGGTATAGAAAGAGGTAATTTAAGACAGGTGACCATGCAAATGGACAACCCACGGGGAGTTTAGAGAAAGCCTGAGAAGGGTTTTGGGTTTTCCATGGGAAAAGGAACAGGAGCGTAAACCAATCTTATTTAGAGTTTACAGGCCAAGAAGACCTCTGATGACATATCACAACAGACACACACACACACACACTGAAATGGTAAAATGTTACAAAATTTAAAATTAGAAATGGGAAAAATACACAACTGAGCAGGAGTTCAAGATCTGGGAGAAGAAAATAACCATACATATCAACAGACTAAGTACATTTGAGTCAGGTAAGATAGTCAAACCAGCTTCATGGACCTTACTATGGTGAACTTCTTACAAATTTCCATAACCTTTTCAAAATCACTTTGATACAAATCATGTGCTTACTGAAGCTTTCCACATTTTACCTGTGCATGACCTTAGTCTAGTGGGTAAACTTACCTGAGTGCTAACATACTCTTCCTTTTCTGTAAAATACGAATTATTGTTCAGTCACTAAGTTGTGTTTAACTCTTTAAGACCCCATGGACTACAGCCTCCCAGGTCTCCATGGACAGCGAGCAGATCAAAATACAAATACTAGTGCCTATTTCAAACATAAATAATAAAGATTAATTTTCATTTAGTGCATAGTATGTATGTCTTGGTCTTCCAACTGTCCGCAAGTGGTAAAGAACCCGTCTGCCAATGCAGAAGACATGAGAGACATGGGTTTGATCCCTGGGTCGGGAAGATTCCCCTGGAGGAGGGCATGGCAGCCCACTCTAGTATTTTTGCGTGGAGAATCACATAGACAGAGGAGCCTGGTTGGCTATAGTCCACGGGGTCGCAAAGAGTCAGACACAACTGAAGTGACTTAGCATGCATGCACACACGCATATATGTCAAACCCAATTTTACAGCTATTTGGTTCAGTTCTTACAATATTCCTGTAAAGTATTAGTACTCTTATGGTATAAATCAGGAAACAAAGGCTATCAGAAGTTACACAACTTTTCTTAGCACAAGGTTGGGCTTTTAGAAAGTCCTAGTGCTACCGATCATCATAATTTTGTAAATAGAGTGAAACTCAGTTTTAATTCTGGATTTTATATTATTGACTGGTTACTTCTCCATGAGCAAGCTCAAGATAACATTGCAATAATAAATCCTCTGTAAATGTTCATTTGAGTCATTCTACACAGTTTTTTTTCCCCCCATAGTTTCTTTATCTCATTTGAAAAGAGAAGAATGCCTTGCTCATTTATCATCAGTTTAATCCCTATTAGAGAATTAGTTAATGGAAAGAAGAGCAAGGGGAACCTGATTCCTCTTCAGGAATCAAGCTTATTCCTAAAATGAAAAAAACTATTAATACTGTTTCAGCTTGATTATGGACTGGCTGAAAGAAATTCTACCATGTTTGCCCGGTGTGGGGTGAGATTATGCTTTCAATTTAGACACACCAAATAGGAGCATATGCAGCCTATCTCAGTACTTTGGCCCCTAGAGTGCTCAGTGGAGGCACAGAGCAGCCAGTGACACTATCCAAGAATGGTGGGGCCTCACCAGGTCTGGAAAATTCAACCTTTGATATGGATTGTCCTTTCATATTCTGACCTTCCATCACAATTTGGAAAAGTGCAGACTGACAATTTAATGAGGGATGTGTTCATATACTGGGAAGCCAAAGCATCAGATAAACCAAGTTCTTATTTCTGCAGTGAATTCACAGAATGAATGTCTAAATTTACCTAAAAAATCTCCGTTTCCATTTTTCCAACATTCTGAGAGCCAATTTCCCTGCACTTATTATGTGAATTAATTTAAAAATGTTAAAACTAGAAGTAAAATTGTGTATAAGAGTCTGACAAGTGGTTCAATGAGTTCTAATATATTCTAATATATTAAATACTTGAAATCTTGCAATGACTGTATGTCTAAATAGGATAATACATATTTTTTATTGCATGATAAACTCAACCCTCTCAAATTACTTTCATAAAGTTTGGAAGAATAAGAAAAGAAAAATAATTGTAACTGACCTTCAAATAAACACTTTGTTGGTAGGCTTCATATAACTATGCTTTCCAAAAGTTTATAAAAGCCAAATTGTCATCAGTCTATATTTATTATAGAAAAGAAGGAGTGAGGAATAGAAAACAGTAAGTTAAACAAAATCATTTAAATAGAATTACTACAGTTTACTGAGGTTCCTACAGGCTCTCGCAGGGAGAAAATAATCAAGGCACAACATTTCTTATTTTACTTTCAAAGACAAAGGTTGTGCCAAGGGCTTAGAACCTTGCTGCTGATAACAGTAGCTCTTTCTATGCATTAAACTTGCCCCACCAAAGCAGGTGTTTGACAAACGGGGAGCTGCCTGAAATACTATCAATAGTTCCATTATAGGGAACTATAATCTCCAAAGACACTTCTCTTGTGAACATAATCTAATTTGGACTATCTTTTCTAGGTGGTAGATATCAGTGACTATTGTCTTCAAATAAACAATAAAAGTGGTAACTCCAAATTAATGTGTGTACTATACTTTCACTTTATATAACTTATCGGTTATAATCTTCATTATTACAAACATTTAGTTAAACCTACAGAGAAGGCAATGGGAACCCACTCCAGGACTCTTGCCTGGAAAATCCCATGGACAGAGGAGCCTGGTAGGCTGCAGTCCATGGGGTCGCTAAGAGCCAAACACGACTGAGCTGCTTCACTTTCACTTTCCACTTTCATGCATTGGAGAAGGAAATGGCAACCCACTCCAGTGTTCTTGCCTGGAGAATCCCAGGGATGGGAGAGTCTGGTGGGCTGCTATGTATGGGGTCGCACAGTGTTGGACACGACTGAAGTGACTTAGCAGCAGCAGTAGCAGTTAAACCTACTCATAACTCCTTGGAAGTAAGGTTATGACCAACCGAGACAGCATATCAAAAAGCAGAGACATTACTTTGCCAACAAAGGTCTGTCTCGTCAAGGCTAGGGTTTATCCAGTAGTTATGTATGGATGTGAGAGCTGGACTATAAAAAAAGCTGAGCGCTGAAGAATTGACACTTTTGAACTGTGATGTTGGAGAAGACTCTTGAGAGTCCCTTGAACTGCAAAGAGATCCAACCAGAACATCCTGAAGGAGATCAGTCCTGGGTGTTCATTGGGAGGACTGATGTTGAAGCTGAAACTCCCATACTTTGGCCACCTGACTCATTTGAAAAGACCCTGATGCTGGGAAAGATAGAGGGCAGGAGGAGAAGGGGAGGACAGAGGATGAAATGGTTGGATGGCATCACTGACTCAATGGACATGAGTTTGAGTGGGCTCCAGGAGTTGATGTTGGACAGGGAGGCCGGGTATGTTGTGCATGGTGTCGTAAAGAGTTGGACACGACTGAGCGACTGAATTGAACTGAAACCTACTCAGTTATCTGTTACTAAACAAAAACTCATAACCTTTACAAAATACTTCAAGTAGTTTCATTTCCATGTTTCCACAAATTACACATCATTTTAGTAGTTTGTTTAGATGAACTTAACTAAAATAAAGGTAAGATTTTTCTTATGTAAATATGTCAAAACATATCTAACTGCACATAAGTCATAAATAAAGCATGCCTTTCTTAATGGGATAAAGTTATAGCCCATTTTGGTGACAGATGATAAGTATAATTTTTTTTTCCCTGATTCTGTCTGTGTTGAGTCATGTCGAACTCTTTGTGACCCCCATGGACTATAGACTGCAGGGCTCTTCTATTTATGGGATTTTCCAGGAAAAAATACTGAAGTGGGTTGCCATTTCCTTCTCCAGGTTATCTTCCTGACCCAGCGATTAAATCCACATCTCTTGCATTGACAGGTGGACGACTTACCATTGATCTAGCTGGGAAGCCCTTAGTTTTCCTATTAAACTATAAATAGCAATAACAGTGATTGGGTACTTCCTATGAACCAGTCACACACACATTGTGTCTATTAGCTTCTTTAATCCTCACAGAAAAGCTATGAGATTGAAACTATTATTGTCCTCATTTTATGGATGAGTTACAGAAAAGTTAATTAACTTACTCCTATGAGTGCGCAGTTGCTCAGTCAGGTTCAATTCCTTGCAAATCCATGGATTGCAGCCCGCCAGGCTCCTATGTCCAAGAAATTTTCTAGGCAAGAATACTGGAGTTGAACTGCCATTTCCTTCTCCAGGGGATCTTCCTGACCCAGGGATCAAACCCACATCTCTTGCCTTGGCAGGCAGATCCTTTATCATTGGAGCCACCTGAATTTAAGCTTACACTGCTGTAAATCGATATGATATGTCAATCGATTTACACGATTGTAAATCATATCACGCCAGGAAGGCCTGGCGTGCTGTGGTCCATGGGGTCGCAAAGAGCTGGACACGACTGAACTGAACTAAAATGCTGGAAACTGATTTAAATCTTGACAGTCAATTCCAGAATCAATGCTTCAAATGAATAATTGCATTGTATAAGTTATTATTGTTTATATTTTATATAAATTTAGATACATAATTTATAATTCATACAATATTCGTTATATGTCAGAATAAGATTGCACCTTTAAATAATGGAGATCTTTCAAAATGATCCAGTTTAATAGGACTTCAGATACAAAGCAGCTCACTAATGCACCACTGTCATGGGAGAAGATGTTTCTGAATATCCTATACCCTGGAGAAATTGCTTCATTCAAAGTCCAAGGAGCTTAATTTCTAAAGCATAAGCTTTAAAAGAGCATCTCTTTCCTCATCAGAAAACCAAATAATCAACTGTTGTTTTCTCAGAGGTAAGGAAGATCAAATGGACATCCCCAGGTTCTAACCTGTGGTTCCAAAAATGGACAGAAAATAGCAACTGTGATGACTTGATCATTAAACTGCTCCTTCTGGGAAAATTTCTGTGATTAAATGCAAGGCAGGATGTAAAGAGAATCATTGTACTACCGGATGGAAATCTGAAATGAAGATGCAGAACATAACCACTTCTCTGGAGGAACTAAAATGCATTGGAAGAAAGAGCTGGACCTAATGTTTAAAAAGCTAACATTTGACATTACCTCTTACTGAGCAATTATTGCCTAGACCAGTGTTACAAAGAAAGAGAACATTAACAAAGAAAGAGAACATGGAATCTGTATGTTCTGTTTACATTTTTACTCTTATCCATACTACACCAGATCCTCTCCATTGATGAATCCTCTCTGATAATACTTTTGAGTTTTTATATAATCTTTTTGGGTCACCTAAGCAGTGATGCACAAAATTGTATACTCATGGTCAAGAAAAATAATTATGTCTTTCAATATCTAGCTATCAGAGAGTAACTGAAGTAGCAAAAGAATTAATCTCCAATAATCCTACTGATATTTGTGCGTGTGTGTGTGTGCGCGCGCATGTGCGCTCAGTCCTGTCTGACTCTTTGGCGACCTCATGGACTATAGCCTGCCAGGCTCTTCCGTCCATGGAATTTTGGGGCAAGAATACTTGAATGGGTTGCCATTTCCTTCTCTAGAGGACTGATACTTGTTTATCTTTTTAAATATATTACTAGTATGCTTGTACCTTAAAGTTACCTTGTTAAGAGCATACTTCCCAATGCTTGGGTCATGTGGTACTTTAATTTTTAGAAAGAAAAAGATAGATATCCCCTTATCACAGATGTAGGATTTGAAATGAATGTCTTGAAATCTTCCACTTTTTATCTACTTTGTAATGAAATATATTCCCATTCATTCCACATTTTCCCAGCTTGTTGAATTATAAGAAATCTGCAAAGAATTTACAGAGAAGGTGCTATAAGGAAGTCAGTAAAATAATAGCTTTTTATTGGAAACTGATTATATTGAAACTAAACAGACTAAACACTTTAAAGTCTTTAAAACTGAAGACTTGCCCCAGATAAGCTTCCTTAGCTAGCACCCAATGCATATCAGAATGTCCAACTCTAATTCATAAACACATATAAAGAAAATGAAAATAATGATTTTTATTGTATTCAAAACAAGGGGAAAATGTGAGCTAGAATGAAATAATGCTATTCTGAAATCAGATCAAGAAATTTAGGTCAAATAACTGACATTAAGAAAAAACACACAGTTGGATTATTTATATTTAATAAAATATACTATATAATCTATCATTACCTTTAGGTAATAAATTCTTTACATAAATTTATTTTCTAAAATAAATCTTGGCCCAAAGAAATATCTATGTGTAATAAGGTACAAATCTTTAATGTTTCCAATGAAGATTGAGCAGAATTTTCTTCAACAAATATAGATCATTCTGCTCTTAGAACCTATAATTCATTATCTCATTTGGATATACTGTTTAATCTAGCAAATGTGTGATGAATAGTAGCAATGATACAGAAATAAAACAATATAATTTTACTCTCATATCTAATTATCCATCAGTAAGACTAAAACTTGAACTGTGGAAAAATGATATAACATTTTAACATTTATATATGTAGAATGACAATATCAGAAGGGGATAGTCCAATGTTGTTTGTCATATTTCTGCACAGAAAAGCATATACATAGTTGCCTTTCTGTGTTTAAAAAGTCCAAAATAACTTCTGTGAAAGACACTATTTTCATGTTCACTGAGGCTAAACTGAAATCATAGAAATACATGTATCTCAGATCCCAGCTTCAGAAGAGCCCAGAATTCTAGCTTAATTTTCAGGCAGAGAACAATATTACAATGGCAAAGTATCAGTTTCAGTGTCAATTTAATGGATTGGTTAATAACATAGGCAGTGAGACATGGGCTAAAGTTAACACATACTTAAAACAGGCTTTGCTAAATGATTTGAGTTAAAACAAATGATATTAAGGAGATTTAACTACATTTGTTTCTCAATTTGTCACAGAGTTTTAAACTCCGTTTTGTGAAACTCTCTGGGGAAAGTTAAATGCAAGTTCTTTTATTTAATAAGACTAACCAGAAGTAGACTAAAATCAGAAATTGTAGCCCTACTTAAACCATGTAGCTTAATCATAGAATAATGCAATCATAGAATTACTTAATTGGCTTATCTAGTTGAACCTCCTTATATTAAAGGGAAGCAAAGAAGACCTAGGAATGTGGAAAGAATTATGGAAGAGCACTCAGTGAAGTGTCAAAAAGAAATGTTAAGTAAAGCCCAGGCCTCCCGACTCTCTGGTCTTTCATTAAGCATTACAGTGATTGATGAATAAGACACACGTAGAAATGCACAGTTAATCTTTTAAGTGATTTCCTAATATTATTTCAATCCATCTCACATTTTTGTATTATTTTGAGGAAAAATCAAGCAGTTATTTTCATCTGTGTGTGTATATATATATATATATATATATGTATGTATGTGTATGTGTATGTGTGTGTGTATGAGTTAGATAAATTCTAATGCTCATTCGGTACTACTGAATGAAATGTTTTCATTCATATTCTTTTTATCAACCAATATTTCTCAAAGATTTAATAAATTCAAGGAGCATTTTTGATGCAACAGCATTTATTTTGACGTTAAAGTTATATACCTACTCTCAGTATGTTGCTGCACTGCTGTGAAGTCGCTTCAGTCGTGTCTGACTCTGCGACCCTATGGACAGCAGCCAACCAGGCTCCTCTGTCCACAGGATTCTCGAGGCAAGAATACTGGAATGGGTTGCCATTTCCTTCTCCACTTTCAGAATGCACTCACAAATAAAGTACACAGGCAAATAGTAATGATGAAAGGGGACAACTGAATATACCTAAATAAAAGAATACTTAAGTGAAACTTGAGAATTTAGAACATACAGTTGTAGTTCTGTAAACTTGATGTGTGTAAGATTGATGTGGAAAGCTTGTTTAAAATGTAGATTTCTGGTCCTCATCTTTAGATAATTAAATACAATAGGCTGGATTGAGGCCTGGGGATGTGTATATTTAATAAGTATCAAAAGCAATTCTGACACAGGTAGGTTTCTGACCACATCCCAAAAACTTGACAAGGGGCTGCTTCACGGTGGGAGAAGCAATGACAATATCATGAAAGTAAGATGTTTCTAGAAAAATGGATAAGTTGGGTATGTGGAGATGGGGTACAGGGCAGTTAAGAAGGGCATAAAAAAACAGTTAACACATGAGAGCAAGAAGATGAAGAGTGAGTTAGGAAATAGACAATGACCAAACTTGGCCAGCACTAAGAATGTGGGAGGACAATATGAGAGATGGCTGTAGGCCATGGAGGTACTGATTAGAGTCAGGAGTGTCAAACCAGGAAGTGCTGACTTTTCAAGTAAGTGATAGAAAGTTCCTAAAGTTTTCTGAGCAGGTAAAAGCTTAATTCAAAGTGTGGCATATAGATCAGGTAAAATGGGATTGAAGTCATGGTGGCAAGGAGCAACAGAAGGAGATAAGGTGGCCAAGTGAAGCAAATCAGAACAAAGTGAAGAAGGGCAAGGAGATAACTTTAAGGAGTCTACATGTTATTGTGTGGTGAAAGAGAAGACAAAAAAGGAAAACACAGGTGTGATGAGATAAATAGAAAGATAAGTAAGTCAAAGTATATTAAAGAATATAAGGGTGGTGTTGTCTGGGCATAGCACAGTGGCCTGTAAAGAAAGGGTATGAACTCGTGACACTGCTCAAGGGCATCACTTTTCCTCTCCAGGCCACTAAGTGTGGGTTCAAAAAAAGAGGCATAATTGCCATCTTCATATGCTGCACAGACTGAAGACAGCAAGGGCTTTACTAAATGATGGATTTTAGATGAGAAGCAGATCAAAGACCACGAGGATAGTGATCACCTATGACTGGTATAATTTCAGATGACAGGAAATTGAAGAATGGAAGATTACCAATGCAAGGCCCAGTTACATTAGAAACAAGGAGGGGCAGGAAACTGATGGAGCATTTTAAAGAACCCAACCATATGAAAACCTCATTTAGTTTTGGATTCCTTCTGGTTTTTTGTTCTGTCACTCCTGTTGAGGAGGAGGAAGAAGAAAGGCAGCCTAATCAGGTAAGCCTCTTTGAGGTGGGGAAATGGTTCTAAAAAATTTTCCTAGAACATAATGTGTCTGGTAGGGGAATTTCAGCACTTCAGTGTTTACACCGAGATATACCAACACACTCCTGGCTGGACCAGGACAGGTCACTTAACTTTGAATTTCAACATCTGTGCAAAATGTGGATAACAGACCTTGCTATTTATGTCATCTTATTTCAGAAGGATGTCACAAGACTCAGTGCATGATACTATAGAATCCTGAGCCAACTGGGAAGGAGTGTTGTTGCTATTTTAGTCACTAAGTCATGTTTCACTCTTTCACGACCCCATAGACTGTAGCCTGCCAGATTCCTCTCTACATGGGATTTTCCACGCAAGAATATTGGAATGGTTTACCATTTCCTTCTTCAGGGGATCTTCCTAACTCAGGGATTAAACCAGAGTCTCTTACAAACATCTCCGGCATTGCAGGTGGATTCTTTACTGACGAGCCACCAGGAAAGCCCAGAGAGGAATGTTATAATCACCAAATAATATCATACTCAACAAGGTTTCTTGAAATATAAAAAGAAAAAAGTCAGAAACTTCTTTGACAGAACCCCCACCGCTTCTGAGTGTCTGTCTCCGGACGAGGGAGGCTGTGGGGAGGGCTGTTCGCTCAACCCCTCCTCAGGGCTGATCTTCCAGAGGCTCCCATCCTCGGAAGATAACTTCGGAGGGTCCTTCTGTCTGAGACCGAGGGCTTGCCCAGCTTTCTGACTCCTTCCCTGGAGCGCTACAGGGCAGGTTAGAGAGTCAGAGAGAAAAGGAAAAAGAGAGGCCCCACATCTGGCACTGTGACTCGGATTCTCTCGGAGGAAGACCTCCCCACTGCGTGGTCTTGAAAGAGACGATGAGACAGCTTCCTGGCTTCAGCACAGCAATCCCGCTGAGGATCACAACCTCAAGAGAAAGGTGACAGAGGAAGAGAAGTACTTTTAAGGAGTTATGTTTACAGAACTGAGACTGTCTACGCAATGAGGACCATTAAAATATAATAGTTCACAGAGATCTTCAAGTAAGAGATCTTCACCACGGTCTGAAGGCACATGCAGTTGGCACTGGGAATGAGAACACAGATGATAAGTTAGAACTGGCTCACTGTCTCCTAGCAGTTGAATCTTGCAAGTAACAGTGAGGAAACCTAGACTCACCCACCAGAAAACCACACAAGCCTTTCCACCCAGGAAACTTCGACAAACCACGCATCCAACCCCTCCCATAGAGAGGAATCCCCACAATAAAGGGACAACACAGCAAGACAAACAAGATGAAAAGGCAGAGAAATACCCAGCAAGTAAAGGAACAGGATAAATACCCCCTAGACCAAACAAAAGACGAAGAGATAGGAAGTCTACCTGACAAAGAATTCCGAATAATGATAGTGAAAATGATCCAAAACCTGGAAAATAAGTTGGAGTTACAGCTCAATAACCTGCAGGCAAGGATTGAGAAGATGCAGGTAAGCTTTAACAAAGACTTAGAAGAAATGAAAAAGAGACAAAATACAATGAATAATGCAATAAATGAGATCAAAAACACCCTGGAGGGAACCAACAGTAGAATAACAGAGATAGAAGACAGAATAAGTGAGGTAGAAGACAGAATGACAGAAATAAATGAAATAGAAAGGAAAAATGAAAAAAGAATTAAAAGAAATGAAGACAACCTTAGAGACCTCTGGGACAATATTAAACGCACCAATATTCGAATCATAGGAGTCCCAGAAGAAGAAGACAAAAAGAAAGACCATCAGAAAATTCTTGAAGAGATAATTGTAGAAAACTTCCCTCAATTGGGGAAGCAAATAGCCACTCAGGTCCAAGAAACACAGAGAATCCCAAATAGAATGAACCCCAAGCGGGACACCCCAAGACACATATTAATCAAATTGGCAAATATCAAATACAAAGACCAAATATTAAAAGCAGCAAGGGAGAAGCAAAAGATAACTCACAAGGGGAATCCCATAAGGATAACAGCTGATCTCTCATCAGAAACGCTTCAGGCCAGAAGGGAATGGCAAAACATACTTAAAGTCATGGAAGAAAACAATCTACAACCCCGACTACTCTACCCAGCAAGGATCTCATTCAAATTTGAAGGAGAATTCAAAATTTTCTCAGACAAGCAGAAACTGAGAGAATTCAGCAACACCAAACCAGCCCTCCAACGAATGCTAAAGGATCTTTCCTAGATAGGAAACACCGATGGGATAGATAATCTGGAGCCCAAAACAATAAAATAAATGGCAGCGGGATCATACTTATCAATAATTACCTTAAATGTAAACGGGCTGAATGCCCCAACCAAAAGACAAAGATTGGCCGATTGGATACAGAAACAAGACCCCTATATATGTTGTCTACAAGAGACCCACCTCAAACCTAGGGACACATATAGACTGAAGGTTAAAGGCTGGAAAAAGATATTCCATGCAAATAAAGACCAAAAGAAAGCAGGAGTGGCAATACTCATATCTGATAAAGTAGACTTTAAAATAAAGGCAGTGAAAAGAGATAAAGATGGACATTACATAATGATCAAAGGATCAATCGAGGAAGAAGAAATAACAATTATAAATATTTATGCACCTAACATAGGAGCTCCACAATATGTAAGGCAAATGCTAACAAATATGAAAGGGGAAATCAACAACAACACAATAATAGCAGGAGACTTTAATACACCACTCACACCAATGGATAGATCAACTGGACAGAAAAGTAACAAGGAAATTCAAACTTTAAATGAAACAATAGACCAACTAGACCTAATTGATATCTATAGGTCATTCCACCCCAAAACAAGGAATTTCACCTTTTTCTCAAGTGCACACGGGACCTTCTCCAGGATAGATCACATCCTGGGCCATAAATCTAACCTTGATAAATTCAAAAATATTGAAATCATCCCAAGCATCTTTTCTGACCACAATGCAGTGAGATTAGATATCAACTACAGGAGAAAACCTCTCAAAACTTCCAACATATGGAGGCTCAACAACACACTGCTGAACAACCAACAAATCGCAGAAGAAATTAAAAATGAAATTCAGTTATGCATGGAAACGAATGAAAATGAAAACACAACAGCTCAAAACCTATGGGACACTGTGAAAGCAATGCTAAGGGGAAAGTTCATAGCAATACAAGCTCACCTCAGGAAACAAGAGAAAAATCAAATAAATGACCTTACTATACACCTAAAGCAACTAGAAAGGGAAGAGATGCAGAAGCCCAGGTCTAGTAGAAGGAAAGAAATCTTAAAGATCAGGGCAGAAATTAATGCAAAGGAATCAAAAGTGACCATAGCAAAAATCAACCAAGCCAAAAGCTGGTTCTTTGAGAAGATAAATAAAATTGACAAACCGTTAGCCAGACTCATCAAGAAACAAAGGGAGAAGAACCAAATCAACAGAATTAGAAATGAAAATGGAGAGATCACAACAGAAAACACAGAAATACAAAGGATCATAAGAGACTATTATCAGCAACTATATGCAAATAAACTGGACAACTTGGAGGAAATGGACAAATTCCTAGAAAAGTACAACTTTCCAAGACTAAACCAGGAAGAGATAGATAATATTAATAGACCCATCACAAGCACGGAAATTGAAACCGTAATCAGAAATCTTCCAAAAAACAAAAGCCCAGGACCAGATGGCTTCACAGCTGAATTCTACCAAAAATTTAGAGAAGAGCTAACACCTATTCTACTCAAACTCTTCCAGAAAATTGCAGACGAAGGTAAACTTCCAAACTCATTCTATGAGGCCTCCATCACCCTAATTCCAAAACCTGGCAAAGATGCCACAAAAAAAGAAAACTACAGGCCAATATCACTGATGAACTTAGATGCAAAAATCCTCAACAAAATTCTAGCAAATAGAATCCAACAACACATCAAAAAGATCATACATCATGATCAAGTAGGCTTTATCCCAGGGATGCAAGGATTCTTCAATATTCGTAAATCGATCAATGTAATACACCACATTAACAAATTAAAAAATAAAAATCACATGATTATCTCAATAGATGCAGAGAAAGCCTTTGACAAAATTCAACATCCATTTATGATAAAAACCCTCCAAAAAGCAGGAATAGAAGGAACATACCTCAACATAATAAAAGCTATATATGACAAACCCACAGCAAACATTATCCTCAATGGTGAAAAACTGGAAGCATTCCCCCTGAAATCAGGGACAAGACAAGGGTGCCCACTCTCACCACTACTATTCAACATAGTTTTGGAAGTTTTGGCCACAGCAATCAGAGCAGATAAAGAAATCAAAGGAATACAGATTGGAAAAGAAGAAGTAAAACTCTCTCTGTTTGCTGATGACATGATCCTCTATATTGAAAACCCTAAAGACTCTACGAGAAAATTACTAGAGCTAATCAGTGAATATAGCAAAGTTTCAGGATACAAAATCAACACACAGAAATCCCTGGCATTCCTATACACTAACAGTGAGAAATCAGAAAGAGAAATTAAGGAAACAGTCCCATTCACCATCGAAACAAAAAGAATAAAATACTTAGGAGTATTTCTACCTAAAGAATCAAAAGACTTGTATATAGAAAACTATAGAACACTGATGAAAGAAATCAAGGAGGACACAAACAGATGGAGAAATGTACCATGCTCATGGATTGGAAGAATCAATATAGTGAAAATGAGTATACTACCTAAAGCAATCTATAGATTCAATGCAATTCCTATCAAGCTACCAGAGATCTTCTTCAAAGAATTAGAACAAATAATTTCTCAATTTGTATGGAAATACAAAAAACCTCGTATAGCCAAAGCAATCTTGAGAAAGAAGAATGGAACTGGCGGAATCAACCTACCTGACTTTAGGCTATACTACAAATCCACAGTCATTAAGACAGTATGGTACTGGCACAAAGACAGAAACATAGATCAATGGAACAGAATAGAAAGCCCAGAGATAAATCCACGCATCTATGGACACCTTATCTTTGACAAAGGAGCCAAGAATATACAATGGAGAAAAGACAACCTCTTTAACAAGTGGTGCTGGGAAAACTGGACAGCCACTTGTAAAAGAATGAAACTAGATCACTTTCTAACACCAAACACAAAGATAAACTCAAAATGGATCAAAGATCTAAGCATAAGACCAGAAACTATAAAACTCCTAGAGGATAACATAGGCAAAACACTCTCTGCTATAATCCAAAGCGGGATACTCCATGACCCACCTCCCAGAATATTGGAAATAAAAACACGAATAAACAAATGGGACCTAATTAAAATTAAAAGCTTTTGCACAACAAAGGAAACTATAAGCAAGGTGAAAAGACAGCCTTCAGAATGGGAGAAAATAATAGCCAATGAAGCAACAGACAAACAATTAATCTCAAAAATTTACAAACAACTCCTGCAGCTCCATTCTAGAAAAATAAACAACCCAATTAAAAAGTGGGCCAAAGAACTTAACAGACATTTCTCCAAAGAAGATATAAAAATGGCTAACAAACACATGAAAAGATGCTCAACATCACTCATTATCAGAGAAATGCAAATCAAAACTACAATGAGGTGCCACTTTACACCAGTCAGAATGGCTGCCATCCAAAAGTCTATAAGCAATAAATGCTGGAGAGGATGTGGAGAAAAGGGAACTCTCTTACACTGTTGGTGGGAATGCAAACTAGTACAGCCACTATGGAAAACAGTGTGGAGGTTCCTTAAAAAGCTGCAAATAGACCTGCCATATGACCCGGCAATCCCACTGCTGGGCATATACACCGAGGAAACCAGAATTGAAAGAGCAACGTGCACCCCAATGTTCATCGCTGCATTGTTTACAATAGCCAGGACATGGAAGCAACCTAGATGCCCATCAACTGACGAATGGATAAGAAAGCTGTGGTATATATACACAATGGAATATTACTCAGCATTAAAAAAAATTCATTTGAAGCAATTCTACTCAGATGGACGAAACTGGAGCCCAGTATCCAGAGTGAAGTAAGCCAGAAGCAAAAACAACAATACAGTATATTAACGCATATATATGGAATTTAGAAAGACGGTAACGAGAACCCAACATGCGAGACAGCAAAAGGAACGCAGATGTATAGAATAGACTCGTGGACTTTGTGGATGAGGGTAAGGGTGGGATGAGATGGGAGAAGGGCATTGAAGCATGTTAATTGTCATGTGTCTAATCAATCGCCAGCCCAGGATTGATGCTCGGGACTGGTGCAGCGAGATTTCCCGGGGGGGAGGGAGGAGGGAGGGGGGACCCGGAGGGGAAGCATATGTAAACCCATGGTGATATCATGACAATGTATGGCAAAAACAATAATAAAAAAAAAACAAACAAACAAACAAAAAATATTCACTGAAAAAAAAATAAAATAAAATTCTCAAGGAGGAGGAAAAGAAAAAAAAAAAAAAGAAAGAAAAAAGTCACAATTTATGAATAAAAAGTGGCTAACAGGACATTTTTATTGGGCCAAAGGGGGATTATAAAACTTCCTGAAAAGTATGGGGGCTGGTTAACAATTTACCAATTTTTAGACTATTAATGCTTAAGACTCTTAGCGTCCAAATTACTATATTAATTGATATGTGAATCCAAAGATGAACTAAAAGACCTAAAAATGGCTCATGCTTGAATTTGGGTTTCTGAGCACTAAAAAGTCACCACTAATCTGACCTCAGCTTCTGAACAAATCAGGTTAATACACTGCTCGTTTTCTAGAACTCTCACTCCTTTTTTTTTTTTAATAATGGCTGTCACAGCACATAACCTTTACTCTGCAACCATCTATTGGGCTCTAAATATGTGCCATATACTAGGCTGAATGCTGGAGATAAAAGTTAAATGTGACACTCCCTGATCTTGGAAGCTCAGACCTACAGGCAATCACTTATAGATCTTATTGGACAGCCTGTTAGACTCCAATTCCCTTTATGGAGGATTCTGTCATTGTTTTCGTATATCTTCGAATATAGCTATTTTTAAAAAGTTAAATGGAAGTTAATATTACTGTTAAAAGATAATTTGGATAAGGATCTAATTTAATAATAATCATCTTTATTTAAAGGTGAAAAAAATATCCTCTCAGATAAATTGGTTTTTGGTTCATATTAGTTGATTGTTGGAAGCAATATGATATTTAATTATTAATACTAGATAATCACTTAATCAGTACACAGGCATTATATGGTCATCTAAGCAAGGTATAACCCATGAATTGGGTGGATTCTGATTGTGCATATATCTTGGAGCTTAGGAATGATATCACAACAATCTATCTTTCACAGAAATAAAAAGGGGACTAGATGGTTTATAGTACCATTTCATATTTTCTGTTGTCATTTCAGTGTTTTCAGAATTAAATGTTATCAATAGGTTTGAAATAGGTTTAACATTTCTGAGTATATCAAGTTATTTTATCCACAGATGTTACATTGAAATGTATCTGTCTTCATTTGGATTGACCTAAAAAGTTGTAAGTAGTTAGATACATAAATCTTTCCTATAGCACCTATGTTTTATAAAGATAATGAGGTGCAATAATAATATAAGCCAAATTGGTAAATAATTCAGTACCATTTTCTTAAGCTGAAGTTAGAGAAAGAAGAGAAGGGTGGGGTATGGACAAAATAACTGTTGACACTGGCATCATTAAAGAGACATCTTAACATATAAAATTAATTCTATATTAAGAAATATAAAGGAAAACATTTCTCCTAAGCAATGAAGCAATCTAGAATGCAGTTCTTAAAACGAATGCAGTATAATATGCTAGTTCAGCTTAAATGCAAATTTCAACTAACTTATAGTTGTATAATACTGCTATAAATTATAAACTGACTGAAAATGTAAGCTCAGTTCAGTTGCTCAGTTGTGTCCAACTCTTTGTGACCCCATGGACTGCAACGCCCAGGCCTCCCTGTCCATCACCAACTCCCAGAGTTTACTCAAACTCATGCCCATAGAGTCAGTGATGCCATCCAACCATCTTGTCCTCTGTCATGCACTTTTCCTCCTACATTCAATCTTTCCCAGGATCAGGGTCTTTTATAGTCAGTCGGCTCTTTACATCAAGTGGCCAAAGTACTGGAGTTTCAGCTTCAGCATCAGTCCTTCTAATGAATATTCAGGGCTGAATACTGTCCCTCCAAGACTAAAACTATAGAGTTTTAATTTTAGGTTTTGTTAATATTCTCTGTTAGGTTCATGATTAGACCTCCTCTGTGTGTCTAGTTTTTCTTGGATGTCTTGTATAGAAGACAGTCCTCTATTTAACAATGGTGCTAAGGTGGCTATTCACAGAGTTTAATAAAAAGAAAATTGATTTGCTTGAAGGAAGAGGGCTGAAAAGCAAATTGGCCTCTTTCTTTAGTCATTGGAAGAATGTGTGTTGGGGGAGGGTGAAGAAATGCATTTATCTTAAGCTTCAATAAGGATGAAATAATAGAAAGAAATATACACAGTAACATAAATCAGAAAACACAATGAATGGACTCCTGAACAGATTTCAGAACCACTGTCTTGGAGATTTGTTAGAAAAAAAAAAATTGCCTCTTCACTGTTGAGAATATCTTAGTACAATTTACCTGGAAGTAGGTGAATTCTTGAGACTTTTTTGGTTTTATGATCATATATTTAACCTGTTCAAAATTAATGTCCAAAAGTAATAGGAAATGCCTCTTTAAAGAGATTCTCAACTTCAATCAACATGATAGTATTTAAGTAATAGCTCACTGAAGATTTGTTTTAATATTTAAAATACAACTTCCAGTTTAGGCTTTGAAGAAATACTGATCAGAATGATAAGATTAATGATGCAAATACAGTGATTATTTAACACAAAGCACTACAGTGATTTCTCTAAGGATGGACTGGTTGGATCCTCTTGCAGTCCAAGAGACTCTCAAGAGTCTTCTCCGACAACACAGTTCAAAAGCATCAATTCTTCAGCGCTCAACCTTCCTTATGGTCCGACTCTAACAACTATACATAACTACTTGAAAAACCATAGCTTTGACTATACGGACCTCTGCTGGCAAAAAAATGTCACTGCTTTTTAATATGATAGCTAGTTTTCTTCCTAGGTTTCTTCAAAGGAGCAACTATCTTTTAATTTCATGGTTGCAGTCACCATTTGCAGTGATTTACGAGCCCAAGAAAGTAAAGTCTGTCACTGTTTCCACTGTTTCCCTGTCTATTTGCCATGAAGTGATGGGACCAGATGCCATGATCTTAGTTTTCTGAATGTTGAGTTTCAAGCCAACTTTTTCACTCTCCTCTTTCACTTTCATCAAAAGCCTCTTTAGTTCTTCTTTGCTTTCTGCCATAAGGATGGTAGCATGTGCATATCTGAGGTTATTGATATTTCTCCTGGAAATCTTGATTCCAGCTTGTGCTTCATCCAGCCCAGCATTTTGCATGCTGTAGTCTGCATAAGTTAAATAAGCAGGGTTATAATATACAGCCTTGATGAACTACTTTCCTGATTTGGAACCAGTCTGTTGTTCCACGTCCAGTTCTAATTGTTGCTTATTGACATGCACACAGGTTTCTCAGGAGGCTGCTAAGGTACTCTGGTATTCCAATCTCTTTAAAAATTTTCCACAGTTTGTTGTGATTCACACAGTCAAAGGCTTTGGCATAGTTAATGAAGCAAAACCAGATGTTTTTCTGGAATTCTGTTGGCTTTTTCTATGATCCAACAGATGGTGGCAATTTGATCTCTAGTTCCTCTGCCTTTTCTAAGTACAGCTTCAACATCTGGAAGTTCTCGGTTCACGTACTGTCGAAGACTAGCTTGGAGAATTTTGAGCATTACCACTAGCATTGAAATGAGTGCAACTGTGCAATAGTGAGCATTCTTTGGCACTGCCTTTCTTTGGGATTGGAATGAAAACTGACCTTTTCCAGACCTGTGGCCACTGCTGAGTTTTCCAAATTTGCTGGCATATTGAGTGCAGCACTATCACAACATCATCTTTTAGGATGTAAAATAGCTCAACTGGAATTCCATCACCTCTACTAGCTTTGTTCAAGAGTTAAGCTTCCTAAGGCCCACTTCACTTTGTAGTCCAGAATGTCTGGCTCTAGTCAAGTGATGGCAGCATTGTGTTAATCTGGGTCATTAAGGTCTTTTTTTGTATAGTTCCTCTGTGTATTCTTGCCACCTCTTCTTAATGTCTTCTGGTTCTGTTAGGTCCATACTATTTCTGTCCTTTATCGTGCACATCTTAGGCCATTCTGGTATGACCTAAATCAAACCCCTTATGATTATACTGTGGAAGTGACAAGTAAATTCAAGGAATTAGATCTGGTGGACAGAGTGCATGGAGAACTATAGACAGAGATTTGTAACACTGTACAGGAGGCAGTGATCAAAACTATTCCGAAGGAAAAGAAATGCAAAAAGCCAAAACGGTTGTCTGGGGATGCCTAACAAATAGCTGAGAAAAGAAGAGAAGTGAAAGGCAAAGGAGAAAAGGAACGATACACCTATCTGAATTCAAAGTTCCAAAGAATAGCAAGGAGAGACAAGAAACCCTTCCTAAGTGATCAATGCAAAGAAATAAGAGGAAACAGGTAGATGGGAAAAGACTAGAGATCTCTTCAAGAAAATTAAGAGATCAAACTATGCTTGCTGTCAAATAATGATACTCAGTGGCTTTGTCTTCAATACAGTCTATATACTTGTTAGCTCTGTTTCCATTCATTTCTTTATTCTGCAAATATTTATTGAGGCCTAACATGGGCCAGCGACTATCCTATGTTCCAGGTATATAGCTGAGAACAAAGCAAAGCCCCTGCTCCCATGCAGCTTATCACTTAGTGACTAAGAGTAAAAAATAAGTATAAATTATAAAACTAAGTTGTGATAAAAGATAAGAAAAACAGAGTGACATAAAGATAGGTATAGGTCTGTGACAGTGATGAAATGGTGCTATTTTTAGATAGGGTGGTTAGGAAAAGTCTAAGAAGGTGACAGTTGAGTAAAACTGCAAGTAGATGCAGCTTCCTATGGTTTCTATGCTCACTCCGCAAACTTAAGTGTGTAAGTATAGATCATTTGAGAATACTCTACATTGAGAATGCAAGGTTTTGGCACAGCAGTTGATAGATTAAACAATTTAAATATTAAATACAAAGTAAATGCAACAAGACAAAAAAGACTTTTAAGATTACAGAATTAACATTATATAAATGGTCTCATTTCAAAAATTTTCCCACCTGGTATTCATTTTCTAATTAAAAAGCATTTTTTGAGTTTCCACAATATGTGACCCCCACAAACTAGTAGTATACAAGAAATACAATGGTTCCTAACCTATGGAATTCAAATTCTATTTAAATAGCTGAGACATAACCATGAAATACTTCATTTTGGTGCCACTGTAGTTTAAGTTAAAAATATCAAAACTGATTGTCCAATTTCCCCTGATCCTTTTTTATATCTGAAAAACTTTACCTTACTCTTTCTCTCTGAGGCATTGCTTCTGGTACTTTTCCCCAGGATACAATTAGTTCCTAGGCTTCTGCTTACTTTTGTACTTCTTTTGGAGTACAAAGTGAAAGCATGTTATAAATGCAGAGCTTTGTAGTCATATCAGTATTGGCCATTTGCAAGGATATTAGATAATATCTTTAATAATATAGATCTATAATTTATTGAGTCTTTACAGTGTGTTAGATACTCTGTCACTCAGTACATGCCATACTATATAACTTATATCAGAACTATGTTAATCATATTTTATAAAGGAGTACATCAAGGGTGTATATTGTCACCCTGCTTATTTAACTTATATGCAGAGTACATCATGCAAAATGCCAGGCTTGATGAAGCACAAGCTGGAATAAAGATTGCTGGGAGAAATATCAATAACCTCAGATAGGCAGATGACACCACACTCATGGCAGAAAGTAGAAAAATAACTAAAGAGCCTCTTGATGGAAATGAAAGAGGAGAGTGGAAACAGTTGGCTTAAAACTCAACATTCTGAAAACTAAGATCATGGCATCCAGTCCCATCACTTCATGGCAAAAAGGTGGGGAAACAGTGACAGACTTTATTCTTTTGGGCTCTAAAATCACTGCAGATGGTGACTGCAGCCATGAAATTAAAAGATGGTTTCTCCTTGGAAGAAAAGCTATGACCAACGTAGATAGCATATTAAAAAGCAGAGACATTACTTTGCCAATAAAAGTCTGTCTAGTCAAAGCTATGGTTTTTCCAGTAGTCATATATGGATGTGAGAGTTGGACTATAAGGAAAGCTGAATGCTGAAGAATTGACGCTTTTGAACTGTGGTGTTGGAGAAGACTGTTGAGAGTCCCTCGGACTGCAAGGAGATCAAACTAGTCAATCCTAAAGGAAATCAGTTCTGAATATTCATTGGAAGGACTGATGCTGAAGCTGAAACTCCAATACTTTGGCCACCTGATGCAAAAAATGACTCATTGGAAAAGACCCTGATGCTGGGAAAGATTGAAAGAGGGAGGAGAAAGGGATGACAGGATGAGCTGGTTGGATAGCATCACCAACTTGATGGAGATGAGTTTGAGTAAGCTCAGGGAGTTGGTGATGGACAGGGAAGCCTGACATGCTGCAGTCCATGGGGTCGCAAAGAGTCTTACACGACTGAGTGACTGATTTGAACTGACAATGAAGCTCAAAGAGATGTAGCTTGTTCAAAATTATATGATTCATATCAGGGAAGTCTGAATTCAAAATCAAACTCATTTAATGCCACTGTCCAAGCCACTGGACTACAAATTAAGGAGAAAGAAAGAAGAGAGAGACTTAATCCCAAGAATTTGAGAAGTTATGATAAATGACAAACTTACATATAACACAATGTATTAGAAATTTAACAATTTTCTTTAAAAGGTTAAATTCATTCTTAGGCAATAGGAAACAAAAGGTCAATAAGGATGGAATTGGATTAGTATTAAAAGAATAACAAAAAGTAGTTGTTGGCATAGCCCACTCAAACATTAAGACAAGGTGTCTTGGCTAACACACTCAGTATTATTGTCCCATTCATTCATTCAGTGACATTTTTTGATTACATGCTATATTCTAGATGCCATACTATATGCTGAGGATGTAGCAGTGAACAAGATCCATATTGGCCCCCACCCTTAGGGAGTTTCCATATGGCAAACATCTCTACCTAATGATAATTCTAGATGGAGATTTCAAAATGTCTTTGTCTGATGCTAGTAAGTATCTCTGTTACAGGACCTATGTTATTCCTGAATGCATGTGGACCTGGTAATCTTCTGAATATGAATGATACTTTAAAGGAAAATATCTGTGCAGATACTTAACAGGAAAATGTGCTGCTGTTACCAACCTAGGAATTCTCATCTATATCATACTGACCTACCTGGGGAAAATTAGTAAACAGCTTGATTTATATGTCAAGAAACCAACCTGTTATGGGTGGTTTCTGACAACAGTAAACTTTAGAATTGACAAAAGTAAACTTTAGAACGCTTAAGGCTGAGGAACAGATATGGACCCATAGTAAATTCATTAAGGTAATGGCACACCATAAAGCCTCTTGGGGGATACCCAGACAAGTAGGCATCACAATGTTTCATTTGATCATTGCATTAATATCATTTAAATAAACTAATCCTGAATCAAATTTAAAAATACGCACAGAAGTTTAGGGTTAAAATTTATTATTTAAAATAATTTAAAATTATCTAATTAATCTATAGTTTTCTATCTGAGAAAAGTATCTGTGCACTCAATTTAATTTTTAAATATAGACCTTGGATTTTTAACTCCATACATAATATATGAACCATCATAAACAAGATTTCCCCTAATCTGACTTCCTTCAATAACTCAAAGCAAGTTAATAATAACCTTTTGCCATCAATGTTCAACAAGAACTAATTCCATAAATCTGAGATGTTAAAAGGGCCCATGATACCTTTCTTTTAAGCCACTAATACTAAGGCAAAACAAAACAAAGGCATAACTGGAATAATAATGAACCAGGAGGCTTTACAGAGGACTTTTACTGATTATTCATTAATGGTATATCTATAATTGATTCTACTCTTAGAACTACACTATTTAAAAAGGACACTTTTAATATAGAGAACTTTATAAATCATTGAGATAGTCAAGATGTTTACCACAGGGCATGCTAAGTTTAGTTACAAATGATGGCATGGATGTGATCACATGACTTCCACAGTAAAGATGATTTTTAAACCCTTACATTAAAATAAACATAATTACATAGTGTCATATATTCTTTATATAGTAGTATCCATACAAAAACATAGAAAAAATGTAAAGACACATTAAACACTGTTGAGATGCAGAAGTGATAAATGGCAGAACTTATATATAAAATAACAAGGCCTTAAGTTTGTTAACTTCCTCTTTGGTTTCCTCCCTGTTTAAGAGACATTGGTTCTATCCCTGGGTCAGGAAGATCCCTTGGAGAAGGAAACGGCAACCCACTCCAATATTATTGCCTGGAGAATTCCATGGACAGAGGAGCCTTGCAGGCTACAACCTATGGTGTCTCAAAGAGTCGGACATGACTAAGCAACTAACACACACACTGTCTAGGTTGAAAGATGTATTCCACCAAAAGTTCTGAATAGACAAAATTTTACAAGTGCCCTCTAAAGAAAAAAAAAAGAAAAACCCTCAGAACCTCTATTTACACCTCAGCTCCTTCAGTAAGATGGCTTTTCTTTAATATCTCCTTAAATTTTCATAAGGCAGCCAATTTCTTTCTATAAGAAAAAGTCTTCCTTAAAAAAGCTTTTTACAATTTTCTACAATCCATTTTCTCTTTAAACTCAACCTCCCAATTCATAACAAATTACTTCCTTTTAGTGAATCAGAAGTGCTGTTATAATCTTTTTATGTGGCATATTTTTGGAGTACTTACAAATAAAATAGGAGTGTATTTATAGAGAATGAATAATAAGAGGAAGAATTAGTTCAGGTAAACATGACATTAGACACAGTAAAAGAATTAGAACTGTGTAAATTGCTTCTGAAAACTACTGCTATATCCTACACCATCTGTGTCTACTTTGTTGATCATCAAAAGCTTATCTCTATTTGGTTCTCCACTCTGGAATGCAGCCTGAGAATAATTTTGAATACGAAAGTAAGCAGTGAAAACAAATAAAGGGTTACATTCATTAACAGACATTGAAGGAAGGAATGAAATGGTGGCAAAAAATTGAACTGTGACAGAACAACATTATAATATTCAAATCCCTAATACATACTAGCTAGTTAAAGGAATAAGAGGATCCAATTGAAATAATATTTTCAGTGAAAGTATTTCCTCTCAAACTGGCATTAACAGAGGCTCTGGAGGTCATACATTTTCTAACTTTCACATTAAAGAATTTACTCCAGAAATAATCAAATGCAGATATCTTGTGTCCTTATTATAATTCTTTACTAATACCAGCATGAAATTTTTGCTCCTTAAAAATGTCTAGGAGACTATAGTGTATCTCTAAACACAGGTTCTATCTTATTGATCCTCTGCATACCTAATTGGGCCTTTCACATGGTTACAGGATTTAAGCAAGTTGTCCTCCCAGTCTTATGGATTAGATACCTTTAGAATCTGATAAAAACCATGGATTTTCCTGCATATACATATATTCATACAGAAAATTTTCAGGGGATCCACAGATCCATACACACTTTGTCAAGAATACATCCTTGAAGTGAAAAGGTGAAGGCAGAAGAGATACTTTTTATTGCTGAGTTGAAAAAAAATAAGTTTAGAAACAAGTAATAAAGCAAACAGGTCAAAAAAAATTTTTTCAAGCAAAATCTTAAAAGTGTTCCATGTTTATATCTGGTAGGAAAAGCACCTCACTCATCTTATTCTTGCTGCCACTTAAGTTGTCACCAATTAAGGGTAGGTGGGTCAATGAGAAGAGAGACCCCTTTTGTTTATTTCATTAGGATTTAGCTTGGTTCGTGTAGAATGGCCCACATCCCATCACCTAGCTTTTGAAAACTCTGATGTGTACCTATGCCCCAGATATGTCCTATGGGGACTGATTTCCAAACTAAAAATGAGGACATGTAGTCTGACACCTTAAGTGTATTTATGGAAATATTATTACTATCTAGGAAAGTCTACAGTGTCAGATAGATGTGTCCATTTTCTGATGAGTCTTCTCATCTCACCTAAAACTTCTAACTAACCCATAACTGCTCTGCAATTATGTGTACTAATGTCAGCAATTTACTTTGAAATGCATCAAACATAAGATGATTGATGGATGCATACATGAGTGGTAAGTTTTAGATATGTGAAAAAGTACATATGGTAAAACATTAATGGTGAACTCTAGGTAAATAGATATTCACTCTAAAATTCCTACAGCTTTTCAAGATGTATGCAGTTTTTATAATAAAATTTTGGAGAAAAATACAATGAAAAAGTAAAGAATGAAAATATGACCTAAAAAAACACTCCAAATTGTTAACAATGATTATAGCTGAGGGTGGAATTATAGGTGATCTTTATTTTATTATTTATAGTTTTATGATTAATCTGTGTTCTTTAATCTTATACAAATAATTTTAGGTAATAAATAACAACACTTTTATAAAAAAATTACAAGTCAGTCTGCCATAAATTAATGCTAAAGTAGAGGTATTTTTGTTAGGGACTCACATGGAATCAGCTTTGCAAAGCATGTGTGGAACTGTTTCATTCTAGGGAGTGGACTTTATCTTTGAATGTAACTGGTAGAGAAGGAAGTTGAGCTAAAAGGGCTATGTAGGGAATGGCATGATGAAATTAAAATTTGTTTGTTTGTTTCTTTAAAGAGATTCTGGGGGAAAAGTGGGGATGGAGGAAACGGTACAGATTGTATACACGAATGATGAAACCCACTAACCCATGTATGAAAGCCTTCAGTAATTTTGGTCAATTATGTAACATTAGGAGAAGCCACTTTCACAATGACAACAAATAAACACACACACAAAATAGCCAAGAACACACCAGAACATGGGATGGTACTCACCAAATGCACTAACCAAATGACTCCATAAGGCTATCTTGTCCTATGCCTTGGGGAAGCAAGGAAGGAGAGGGAGACTTCTGGGGTAGTTTGATTTTCCAGTATATGTCAACAAGACATGTATATAATTGAAAAGATTTACAACTGTGTGCAAACACAACCACACATGCTCTACTTGAGCCTCTAAATGCATTTACCAGTGAAAATACAGTAATAGAATCATTCTAGTAAAGTTATTTGTCTTTCTGATTTCCATGTTACTTTCTGGTTGAACAAGTTCCATGAAATTAATCTTTTTTTTTCAAGAAAAAAAAAAAGTAGCCTTAGAAAAAAACACATAGAATATCTGCATTATAGTAAGGATTTTGCCTAACTAGTATTATGATATACTTGCTGATAGGAGACAGAAGCACAAAATACTTATAATATCAAACCACCACCAAGACAACTGATCGTTTGTCATGCTTTTAGTAGCACAGTCTATGTATCAATAAGACCTATTTCTTACTACTAATATAAGCTGTCTCTTCATTCTACTAAAGTGCAAATACAGAATAACACACTTAAAATGTGAGGAAATGACATATTTTATTTAATACAATGTTCCAAATGTAGTAGTCATGTATCCTCAAATGGTAATTGACTAAGAAACAACAAAAGAGCAAAGAACAACAGTCTTTGTGTTCTAAATTCATAAACTGCCCCAGTAAGTGTTAAATACACAATAAATTGTAAACATAACAACGTAAATAGACTAGGCCTATTTTCTTCATACCATATAAGAATAACAATAGATGATATCATCTATTGCTCATGAATGAGAATTTGGGCAGAGCAACCAGAGGCAGTAAGATAAAGATGACAAAATATACTTGACAGATTATCATTTTTCTCTGATTCTCTCAATACAGCATCAAGTACAGCAGCAAGTGATCACCCAGCTGCAGGGAGGCAAATGGAAGTGATACCATCGTCTAAATCTATTTTGCTTTATTCTAACAATAGGGAGAAACTAAAATGTAAATGCAGGCATTCAGATACCATCAGAAAATCTTCTGAACGGAGCAAGTCAGGAGAAAACACTAAAACCTGTCTCAGGAATCACGAAGAAAGCAGTTGCCTCAAGAAGCTTGTGCTCCTGACCTACCTCAGCTAGTCACTATTTGCAGGACCTAAGGCAAAACGATGTGACATATTAAATGCATTTACGGTCCCGACTATTCATTCTCTCTTTATTCACTTCTCTGTCAAGCAAATTTTTGAATTCTTCCTATAAGGATGAAGTACCTTGATCACCCTATGTAACTTGCTTTTTCCAAAAGAATGAATCAGAAGTCATTCTGATTTGCAAGATATTAGTTGCAAACCTTATCTCTAGGGACCCTGTTGTCCTTTAAGCACCTTTGCCATTGACAGGAGAAGGATATGCCTAGATTAGACTGTCGGTTCAATGGAAAAGCTGAGAAACATGGGTAAACAAAGCTGTCACAGCTAAGATATACCAACCAAGCCCAGCCTGGGACAGAGGCAATGGTCAGCCAGTAGACACATGAGTGATTCCAGCAGATACTAGCAAGACTCCTGAACCAAGCCCAATCTAATTCATTTGAACTCTGCACGTGTGAGAAAATAAGTTCTTTTTAGTATGCAAATGAGCTTTTTTTTTGATGGCTATATAGCGAAATTTAACTGATACATGACTTAACCTCTTTGTGTATAATTTCCTTATTTGTATAAGTAGGAGGTAAATTTATTGAAAGGGCTCTCTGTAAAAGCTATACAAATCTTTAATACATTTTATGTCCCAAACTTCTATCTTGATTGGCCAAGAAATTCATATCCTTTGATCTCGGGGCAAATTGCTCAGCAGTTCTATGATTTTTTTTTTACAATATTTTAAATGTGCTAGAAAAATTGTAAGGTATATCAAAATAACATTTCTTTGTTTTACCTTTGTCAGAGAAAATCAAACCATTACATGATTCCACAGCATCATATATGGGCAATCTTGATAAGGGACTTTAATAAAAGTGAGAGTCTGTAAAAGGTCCCCTGAAGTTTTTATGCCTGTTTCAAGGCAACATCCAATGCAAAGAGTAGAGTGTTTTAGAAAAGACTCTGATGGTGGAAAAGATTGAAGGTGAAAGTAAAGGGGTCAGCAGAGGATAAGATGGTTAGATAGCATCACTGACTCAGTGGTCATGAATTTGAGCAAATTCTGGGAGACAGAAGGACAGGGAAGCCTGAAGTGGTGCAGTCCATGGGGTCACAAAGAGTTAGACATTAATTACTGAGTGAACAACAACAAGGAAACAACAATAGCAACAACTAACTGAACCCTCAGGAGAAATAAATTTAAAAATACGTTGCGATTTTAATTTCTTTATGCAAAATATTCAACAAGCTCTAAAGAACCTGTGCATTTTATATTGTGTTGGTTCAACTTGCCTTTTTCAAATATTCCATGCAATATATTTCTTTTTAAAAATCATTCAATCATTACACAGCTTATTAGAATGCACTGGCTTCCTTAGTGCATCTTACAAATAATGCTCCATAATTACTTAACAGAGAGGGCTGCAATTTTGGATGACTCACTCTCATAGAACAAATCATAGTAAAACATGTGGGTCACTGATGATTTCCCTTTATGTTGTGTTAACTAAGCAAATTCAGATATTAAAATGAGCTCTGATTTTTTCCCCTTTTTTATTTAATTATCTGAAATGAATGAAAAAAGTAGCTTTTTTAAAAATACTGTTTCACTTAGCTTCATATTTGAAATTTGAGTTGATAGTGTATACAGACAACAATTTGTAGGAGAATGTGTGTGAAATGGCAGGGAGAAGATAAGCTCTTTTTAAACATAACAATCATTATTGATTGTGTATTATTTTTTAAAAACACAATTTTGGGTCAAAACACTCAAGATTTAATGGCACGAATCAGCACAAGGACAAATAGCATTTTATATACCTAAGAAATATCAAATGTTTTTTAGTCACTAAGTCATAGCTGACTCTTTTGTGACCCCATGGACTGTAGCCCTCCAGGCTCCTCTGTCTGTGGAATTTCCCTGCAAGAATACTGGAATGGGTTACCATTTCCTTTCCAGGGGATCTTCTAGACCCAAAAATAGAATCTTAATCTCCTGTATTAGTAGGTGGATTCTTTACCACTGAGCCACAAGGGAAGCCCCAATGTCAAATGTACCAACAGCTAAATAGCTAAAAAGTATCATTCCAATCCCAAAGAAAGGCAATGCCAAAGAATGCTCAACTACCGCACAATTGCACTCATCTCACAAGCTAGCAAAGTAATGCTCAAAATTCTCAAAGCCAGGCTTCAATAGTATGTAAACTGTGAACTTCGAGATGTTCAAATTGGATTTAGAAAAGGAAGAGGAACCAGAGATAAAATTGCCAACATCCACTGGATGACTAAAAAAGCAAGAAGAGTTTTAGAAACACATTACTTTTGCTTTACTGGCTACGTCAAAGCTTTGACTGTGCAGATCACAACAAACTGTCAAATATTCTTAAAGAGATGGGAGTACCAGACCACCTGACCTGCCTCCTGAGAAATCTATAGGCAGGTCAAGAAGCAACAGATAGAACTGGACATGGAACAACAGACTGGCTTCAAGTCGGGAAAGGAGTAGGTCAAGGCTATGTACTGTCACCCTGCTTATTTAACCTATATGCAGAGTACATCATGCAAATTTCTGGGCTGGATGAAGCACAAGCTGGAATCAAGACAGCTGGGTTAAATATCAATAACTTCAGATAAGCAGATGACACCACACTCATGGCAGAAAGTGAAGAACTCAAGAGCCTCTTGATGAAAGTTAGAGAGGAAAGTTAAAAAGTTGGCTTAAAATTCAACATTCATAAAACTAAGATCGTGGCATCCAGTCCAATCACTTCATGGCAAGTAGATGGGGAAATAATGGAATCAGTGAGAGACTATATTGTGGGGCTCCAAAATCACTGCAGATAGTGACTGCAGTCATGAAATTAAAAGATGGTTGCTCCTTGGAAGAAAAGCTATGACCAGCCTAGACAGCATATTAAAAAGCAGACACGTTACTTTACCAACAGAGGTCCATCTAGTCAAAGATATGGTTTTTATAGTAGTCACATATGGATGTGAGAGTTGGTCTATAAAGAATGCTGAACGCCAAAAAATTGACGCTTTTCAACTGTGGTGTTGAGAAGACTTGAGAGTCCCTTGGACTGTAAGGAGATCCAACCAGTTAATCTTAAAGAAAATCAGTCCTGAATATTCATTAGAAGGACTTATGCTGAGGTTGAAACTCCAGTACTTTGGCCACCTGATGCAAATAACTGACTCATTGGAAAAGACCCTGATGCTGGGAAAGTTTGAAGGCGGGAGGAGAAGGGGAGGACAGAGGATAAGACGGTTGGATGGCATCATGGACGTGATGGACATGAGTGTGAGTAGGCTTCAGAAGTTGTTGAAGGACAGGGAAGCCTGGTGTGCTGCAGTACATGGGGTCACAAAGAGACACGACTGGGCGACTGAATTGAACTGATCACATTAAAGTTAAATTGATACTCTAAATACATTACCTGAAAGTCTCTGAAAGTGAGAAAATATACCAGTTTGTTTTCTAATGAGTATCTAAGAATTTTTTTTATAAAAGAAACTCGGAGGTACATTTTTCAATAGGCTAGATATTTATTTCAAAAGCAAAAGTAATTAACATTACTCTAGGGAGGCTATACTTGAACAGAGATTGATATTAAGGCAAAGGTGAACAGAAACCTACATTTCTGAGAACCTCCCATCACCGGATTTAAATGTCAGAACAATGTGCAATGGATAAATTATCATTATGATTTTTATTTGTGAGGAAATTATATCAGGGAGATTAAAAACTCTGACATATCAGTTCTCAGTTTATGGTTCACAGACCCCTGGAGATCCCCAAGAATCTTTCAGGTGGCCTATGAGGTCAAAATCATTTTCACAAAGGTACTAATACATTTTCACTCTTTTGCTCTATGTTGACATTTGCATTCTGATACAAAAGCAGTGGTGGGTATCACTGCTTCTGTCTTGTCACAAATCAAGTGGCACAAGCCTATACTAATAGGCATTACATTCTAATTTTTATGACTAATAAAGAAGAAATTTATTCTCGTATAATTTTGTTTGCTAGAAGTTAGTCATTATATTTTTTACCACCAGGCACTGAGGGGAAAACGCTGCCTTTTAAGAATGTCCTTGACTTAACATTAAAAATTTTATTTAATCACAATTCTTGAGCATGTCTTTTAATATTTTGTGTGAAAAAAATGGGAAATACACATATCTCCCTTCTGTCTCATACCAAAGTATTATGGTTATCTTTAAAAAAATGCCCATGCAATTGTGTGAGTGCAAGCTGAACTAGCTACTTTTTTATGGAGTATTATTTTTACCTGAAAGAATGACTGACAAACTCTTGTTACTCAAATTTGAGATCTGGCAGACATTTCCTTGAACATAAGCAAAGTAAGCCTGTTACTTCAAAGAAAACAACTGACACTGATTGTTGTCAGTGATAAAATTTGAGCTTTTGAGCTAAAATTAGTATTTGGGGAAACTTCAATCAACCACTGTCAATTTGACAGCTTGTCAATACAAAAAATATTTTCTAATGAGATTGATGGTGAAATTAATGAGGTGTCTTTTCACAATGAAAAGTGTCCACATTTGGGTTATGTACATAACTCAATGAAACAATGAGCAATGTATGCATAAAATAGTCAAAATGCAAGTTATACCAATGAAATTAAATTTAAATATGAAAAACGCATTGATATGGTTTCCAATTCTACATTGCAACTAAACTTTAAAGAACTACCACTTAACACATTTTGGTACAGCATCATTAAAGAATATTCACAATTATCTAAAAAGATACTAAAATACTTCTTTCTTTTCCAACTTACATATCTTTGTCAGGACAGATTTTCTTCATATTCTTCAACTAACACACTGTATTGCAACAGATTGAATGAAGAAACAGATATGAGAATCCAGCTGTCTCCTACTCAGCCAGAAATAAAAGAGCTTTGCAAAAATGTTAAAGAATACAATTTTTACATGATTTTTGTTTTGGAAAATATAGTTATCTTTCATTAAAATATTTTTGTTATAAAGGAACAGATTTATTATATTTTTTAAAATAATAAATATTTGTAAAATAATTTAGTTTTGATTTCAAATAAAATAAATACTGATAAGATATAACTCATATCTAGAAAAGCTTCTTTGGAGTCCTCAATAATTTTTAATAGTGTAAATGGGTTCTGAGACCAAAGTACTTAGAATTAAGTGATAATAGAAAAACTTAGTGATAATGGAAAATCTGTTCAAGTCCTGCCTACTTTGACCCATGCTTTTCCCACATGACTACAAGGCATTCCCTTATAGATATACTATAGAGATTGACATTTCCAAGAAATAGAGGCATTATTTTCTCAACTGTTCACTTGCTAGGTTGTGTGTGATTCTTTGTGATCCCATGAACTGTAGCATACCAGGCTTCCCTGTCTGTCCTCCACTATCTCCCAGAGTTTGCTCAAGAAAAAAAAAAAAAAATGCTACCATAGTGACTCAGTGTTCTGTGGAATACATTTCAGGTTTTTAGGAACCATACATCATGTGCATGACTCATTTATAAAATAATTTAAATTACATTATTACTATTATTTCATTCACAGAGACATGGAACAATTTTCCCTATTAACCTGCAATATGCTACCTGGGAAAGGTCATGTTGCTGTTTTTTGTTTTTTTTTTCCCAAAAGATTGAGACTATAGTAGTAAAGCAAAAGTGAATCATGCTTTTAAGAATTTGCTAGTTAAATTAAAAATTATATCTTTAAAATTGGCTTTTCTACTATTTGATACAATATTTTATTGTTTTCTGGTGAGACATATGCAATTAGCTTTAATTCCATAAATATTTTTCCAATTAGGGCAATTTGTATCTTTTTAGATAAAAACATCTGACTTGCTCAACAAGTCACACTATAGTATGTAGTGTGACTACATACTATATCAAGAATATTTTCCCATTATCAAGAATATCTGTGTGCTTAATTTGCTAACAAATCATTAGTCTTTCTACCTCAAAACTGCAGGACAATATAAAATTTCAAAAGATACATTTTATGACATTGGAATGATTAAGGATGGTATGACAACTTAAAAAAAGAAAATAGTGCAAGTTTCACTCCCAGTGAAATCTAAAAAGAAATGCTCATGCTAGGTCAAGTAGACAGTTGTCTTTAACTTCATCAGTAATACAATAGAACTTTAATACCAGTTGGACCAGTGATTTACATATTGAGGACAGAACAGATAAGTAAATGTGATACTGAAGAACAATTCACATGGCGTAAAAATCATTGGCTCTTAGACGAAAGATCACATACTTCTGGGAAAAAAAGAAAAAAGAAATGAGAGAAGTCTATGATATTACAGCCAAAGTGAATAAATAAGAAATGAGGAATTTATAAAAATATATATAAAAAGAGTTCCGTTAAAAGATCTACTGCATGTGTACAGGACTACTTACAGATTTAAAAAACATGCAAGTTAGATGGCACAAATATAGAGAATCTAGGAAACAGAAAACATATTGGACAACATACAAAAAGACACACTCAGCTTAGCTCATCTAATTAAACAATATCTAGACCTCAGAGAGGACTGATCTTTTTCAAGTATTATTTTTTTAATCAGGTGAAAATTTTTTCCCACTGAAATTACAGATGGGGCTATAATAGATATATCAGAAAAAAGAGGAGCTTCAGTGCTTTAGTTGGGGGTTGGGAGGCTTTCTTTTAGCCATCTCTCCAGTCCCTGAATGGACTTCTCAGGTAGCTCAGTAGTAAAGAAGCTGCCTGCCAACGCAGAAGACGAGGCTTCATTCCCAGGGTCAGTAAGACCCCATGGAGAAGGAAATGACAATCTACTCCAGGATTCTTGCCTGGGAAATCCCATGATTTGAGGAGCCTGTAGGCTACAGTCCAGGGGTCTCAATGAGTTGGACATGGCTTAGTGACTAAACAGTGGCAGCAGCCAGTCCCAAAATGCTTGACAATCTCTCCACAGGCCAAAAACCACTGAACTTAAATACAGAGATGCACGGTGTTTGGGATTGGAGGTAGGTAGACAGTGACATGATATGAATTTATGAAGAATGATGAGGCAAACTGGGGAATGTTTTAAATGACATTGTGAAAGCAATAACAAAGCCAGATGTACATGATCTCACCAATGAAATGAGAAATTTGGGGGGATTCCCAGAGAAGCACAGAGCTGTGAAATCAGGCAGATCAACAGAGAGGTCACAAATTGCTTATGCAGGAGACACTGGCACAGCATGCACAAAAACAAAATCAGTAATCGGTCATACACAGTATGAACTCTATTCTTTAAATTTTTCTGGTTTAAAGCAGCTTGTGTTGGTTTATAATTGTTTCCTAAGAATCATTCCTAGGGCTTAAACAGTGTTCTCTTTTGGAAGATCCAGGAAAACGATTTCTTAGTGCTTTAAGAATATGCCCACCTCCTCAGTAACTGCTTTGTTTTTACTTACTAGGCACTTACCACTCAGCAAAAGTAACTATAAACATGAACATGTTTCCCTCTTCATGCTGGTAATTAAAGTAATTAATTGCAGCCCACTCTTGCTAAGAAGATATGACAACATGGACATAAATTACTGGCTTTATTCTGGAATGTATGTGTGTGTATATATATATATTCTGGAATGTATGTGTATATATATATTCTGAAATGTATGTGCATATATATATATATATATTCTGAAATGCATGTGTATATATATATTCTGGAATGTATGTGTGTGTGTATATATATATATATATAAATATATAAAACCTTATCATTGTTATTGCTTCACTTCAGCTTTAGCATTTAATGGTAATTTGTGTTTTGCTTCTTACCATATGTATCTTTTTTAACTTTAGATAAATTTTAAGACAAAGTAGGATATCAATAAATGGATATTTTATTATTTATTTGTTTTTTTGCTGACATAAGATTGATTTACAATATTGTGTTAGTTTCAGGTGTACAGCAAAGAGATTCAGATATATCTGAATATATGCATAAACTTTTTCAGATTATGTTCCATTATAGGTTATTACAAAATACTGAATATCATTTTCTGTGTTACATAGTAAATTCTTGCTGCTCATCTATTTTATATATACTGTTGTGTATCTGTTAATCCCGTACTCTTGATTTATCCCTCTCCTCCTCCCTTTCCCCTTTGGTAATCATGTTTGTTTTCTATGTCTATGAGTATATTTTGGTTTTGTATATAGATACAGTTGGATTATTTTTAAATTCCATATATGTGATATCTCATAATATTGGTCTTTGTCTGACTTACTTCACTTAATATGATATTCTCTAGTTTCATCTATGTTGCTGCAAATGGCAATATTTCCCTCTTCTTTATAAATGAATAATATTCTAAATTGATGAGCTTCCTAAGTAGTAATAATGAATGTGTGTATGTATATATATTTCTTGCATCATATACAAAAATGATGGTACTTTAAATCAGCACAGACCCTTTACTTTGTGCGGTTGCTTCATGTAAACAACAGCAGATGCGTGTGCGATGACTGACCAGCTCTAGAAAAGAGTAAAACCAGCTGGCTTCTAAGAAATTATGCTGAGAAATTTGGCCCAGAATTTCAGCATCACTGATACCCATCAATTAAGTAAACCAGGCTAGATTCTTTTTGCTTAATTTTTAAATAAAGTATACCTAACTATACTTTTATTTGATAAAATGAGCATCCAAAAGTTATTAAAAAGTACAATGAGGAAAAATATGGTCAAAACAAGTAGAGAAAGACCTTCAAAATATGTTAGCTACCTCTTTACTATCACAGTGTTTGAAACCTGAAGAGAATATTGTTCTCAAACTCAGGTCTTGAAAATAGAAATAAAGGCAACGCTGCTGCTCAATTCACACAGGACATCAACTACTCATTTCAGTAGTTAAAAGGCTGTTGGGCTACTTAACCAACACTGAAAAAAATACAGTCTGTGGCATACTGGGCCAGGGTTTGAAGAACGGAAAAAGCAGGGAATGTAGCCATTTCTATGCTGGAATTTCTAACTTGAATGTGTGTGAATCTACGTATATAAATAGCAATTACAACAAGACATTTTTTAATAAGTCATTTCTCACAAGTTGTAATACTTTCATTGAGAAAGTAAGAGTTCATAACAGTTCTAAGAATTCAAGTGATCTAAGAGGTTTTATGGAAGAGGAAGTTTCTGAATTGATTAGAAAAACAGGAAGATTCTGATGTGAGTAGGATGACAATTTCAGGTAAAAGAAGCAGTATCCTTAAGGCTATAGGAGCTCCCCGTTTTGGCTAGAGCAGAGACCTCTCATAGAAAAGCATAAATCAAGAAAAGGGAAGGGTCCAGATCAAAAATGGTTTTATATACCAGATAAAAGAGCACTTGGCCTAAAAGTTAATGATATTGAGGAACTTCGATTTAAAAATTTCAGATTGTGATCTAATTTGTTGTGTGTGTGTGTGTTAATCACTCAGTTGTGTCTGATTCTCTGTGATTCCACAGACTGTAGCCTGCCAGGCTCCTCTGTCCATGGAATTCTCCAAGCAAAAATACTGGACTGTGTTGCCATTCCTTTCTCCAGGGGATCTTCCCAACCCAGGGATCAAACCCTGGTCTCCTGCATTGCAGTCAGTTTCTTCACCATCTGAGCCACCAGGGAAGACTGATTTAATTTGTAAATTTTGCTATATTTAGAAAAGTACCATTTCATTGCCATTTAATAATTAAAAGAAATATATAGTATCTAGTTAATTAGTAAGTCTTCAGTGTATTCTGGCCTGGAGAATTCCATGGGGTCACAAAGAGTTGGACGCAACTGAGCGACTTTCACTTTCAGTGTTAGCAGAACTGGGTTTGAATCTTAGCTTTGTTTCTTGACCTCAAAAAGAGATACTTAACATAATATGTGTACCTCATCCTCATTATATCTAAAATAGGGATAATAATTATACATTACAGTCATTTAGAATCAGAATTAAGTCAAACAAAGCACAATACTTGGTACCACTCAAACTTTCTATGTGATAATATATTGATACCAGCACTCTTGTACACACAAAAATATTATCTATAATTTGTTAGCTATCTTATCTGTGCCAAGCAAGAAACTTGAAATTTACCTTATCACAAAGTATTTCCTTCTAATTACTGATCAAAGGATGAGGATTAGGACTAGAAAACAATCCGCAGTAACAGCATTAATGAGAAATATAAACATAAGAAGCTGAAACACTTTTTGTGGGACAGGGAGCTTAAAATAAATGAGTAAGTTATTAATAAATAAATTAAACAATCCTTTCCATTGACCAAAAGTCCTCTCTAAGGTTACCCAGATAGTCTCTCTCTTATAATGAACATGTAGGAATTATGGCACTGAAAGAGGTCTAAAAATGCTACTGAATCCATTTCTCTCCTCCAGCTGGGACCATGCTAACAGAAGCAGCCTCAAGGAATTCCTCTACCATCGATTTTTAAAACCCTCAAAGAAATCAATTCTTGTTTTCTATCATAACCTTTTGCAAGGTTCAAAGGCTTGCTTTGTCAGAAAGTCCTTTCTCATTACCAAATTAAATCCCTCTTATCTATCCTATCATGTTTTGATTTCAGTTTCATTAGAAAGTGTCAGGTACTGAAATTTTAAAAAAATCAATTTCATAAACATTCAGTAAAATTGTGTAATATCCCTTGGCCTGGATTGTTTTCTGATAAGATCCCATGCCATCTCTCTTAAAGAATGATTTGTTTACTCAAAGCTTGAATAAAAATGTAAAGACTGCATTTTCCAAAGATGTCCAAAACAAAATATCCCATTTCAGATGTTCCTCTAGAATCTTGCCTCTAGTTCATCAAGAGGTTACATCTAATACCCTTTGCTTTAAGTCTGTAGCTTGTTTGTAATCAACAGATTGTGACAAGTGATGCAATGTTACTTCCAAGGAAAGGTTGGAAAAAGCAATTCAACTTCAACTTCATGGGCATGGGACCCTGAGACAGCATGTAAATAACTTTATCCTCAAGTGGCCATGCTATGAGGAAGTCCAAACTAGCCTGCATGGCTTAACCACATGGATAAGCCCTAACACTACGCAGAGACACTGAGATGCCCAACCAGCTGCCTGCTGCTCCAACCCTCTGCTATTCTAGCTCCAGTTATTATGTGGCTGCAACTGCCCAACTGCTGCAACTGCGAGGCAAAATCCTATTCCATAGAAATCATGAGAAATAATTAAGTGACTACTGCTTTTTTTTTTAAATCAATGTGATTTGGGGTGACTTGTTTTACAGTAAAAAAGTACCTGAAACATCCCCTTTAGTAGAATACTGTAGAAATGTATGTCTAAAATATTAGATCTAGTAACTGTAAAGAAAGATAAAATCAATGAGCTAAAAACCAATCAAAGAAATACAAATTAATTTCTATTTTGAAACTAAAATACAAAAAAGGGCATTACCACATTTTAAAATGTACTTTACTGTGATAAAGCATCTGAAAGTGCTGTGCAATCTGTAATGCATGACACAAACACTAAATGATCTGGCTAAATGATACAATGGATTCTACAATACAAACGCAAAACCTCAGAATAAGAATTTGCCATCCTTCAAGATTCAAAATGAATAATACCTTCTTTGGATGTCTTCTCTGGTACTCTCAGAAAAGGTTAATTATTCTTTTTTCTGTGCCTACAGGGTATCTTGCACTTCTACTACTCCAGTTATAAGATAAAATATAATCTTTTTGTTTAGTTTTGCATGTCTATCTCTCTACCTATTTTGTAAGTTTCTTGAAGATTGGTCTGTGTATTATTTATCTTTGTGTTTCTAACACAGTGATAAATCCTAACAATACCTGTCACATAATAAGCACTAATACATGTGTGGTGAATAAACAAATGAATGAATACTTGAATGAATATTTCTGGTACATATGTATGGGTATGGCCTTCCACCAAAGATGTTTAAAACATAGGTGAAAATTGATTTCAACTTTCAAAAGACACATCAGCCTCTAAAACACAATGGGAGAGATATCTGCCTTCCCATTTTTAATCTCCACACTTAACAGTTCCATTTCTATGAATCATTTCAGGGAAGAATTTTCAGGTCATTCAGTTGTTTTTCTGTCCTTCCATCTGAAAAGTTTCTGCACATCTAAAGCCCTCATGTTCCTTATTGATTACACAATCTTTCATACCTATCTACTTTTTGTGTACTAGTGTTATTTTTTTTTCAGTTTCAAGATAATGGTCATTCCTTAACTTGGAATATTAGAAAATCATTGTACATAAAAAGAAAGAAGGTAATATCAAAGCTTAATGTTCTTAAATTTTTTCCTTATGTGGATATTTTAACATGATTGGGAACAAACAATAATCAAGTTGTGTTTTCAAAACTATAAAATCTACTGATATCCCATATCTGCTATGGAATTTATTTATAAATGAGTCAAATTATCTTCCATGATAGTTTCCTAAGGGAGAATATTGTTCAGTTCAGTCGCTCAGTCGTGTCCAACTCTTTGCAACCCCATGAATCGCAGCATGCCAGGCCTCCCTGTCCACCACCAACACCCAGAGTTTACCCATACTCATATCCATTGAGTCAGTGATGCCATCTAGCCATCTCATCCTCTGTCGTTCCCTTCTGCTCCTGCCCTCTATCATTATCAGCATCCGGGTCTTTTCCAATGAGTCAGCTCTCGCATCAGATGGCCAAAGTATTGGAATTTCAGCTTCAACATCAGTCCTTCCATGAATACCCAGGATTGATCTTCTTTAGGATGGATTAGTTGGATCTTCTTGCAGTCTAAAGGACTCTCAAAAGTCTTCTCCAAAACCACAGTTCAAAAGCATCAATTCTTCTTCGCTCAGCTTTCTTCACCATCCAACTCTCACATCCATACATGACTACTGGAAAAACCACCTTGACTAGAGGGATCTTTGTTGGCAAAGTAATGTCGCTGCTTTTTAATATGCTATCTAGTTTGGTCATAACTTTCCTTCCAAGGAGTAAGCGTCTTTTAATTTCATGGCTGCGATCACCATCTGCAGTGATTTTGGAGCCCCCAAAAATAAAGTCTGACACTGTATCCACAGTTTCCCCATCTATTTGTCATGAAAGGATGGGACTAGATGCCATGACCTTAGTTGTCCAAATGTTGAGTTTTAACGAACTTTTTCACTCTCTCCTTTCACTTTCATCAAGAGACTTTTTTAGTTCCTCTTCACTTTCTGCCATAAGGGTGGTGTCCTCTGCATATCTGAGGTTATTGATATTTCTCCTGGCAATCTTGATTCCAGCTTGTGATTCTTCCAGCCCGGTGTTTCTCACGATGTACTCTGCATATAAGTTAAATAAGCAGGGTGACAATATACAGCCTTGACACACTCCTTTTCCTGTTTGGAACCAGTCTGTTGTTCTATGTCCAGTTCTAACTGTTGCTTCCTGACCTGCATACAAGTTTCTGAAGAGGCAGGTCAGGTGGTCTGGTATTCCCATCTCTTTCAGAATTTTCCACAGTTTATTGTGATACACACAGTCAAAGGCTTTGTGATAGTCAATAAAGCAGAAATAGATGTTTTTCTGGAACTCTCTTGCTTTTTTGATGATCCAGGGGATGTTGGCAATTTGATCTCTGGTTCCTCTGCCTTTTATAAAACTAGCTTGAACATCTGGAAGTTCACGGTTCACATGTTGCTGAAGCCTGGCTTGGAGAATTTTGAGCATTAACTTGCTAGTGTGTGATATTACTGCAGTTGTGCGGTAGTTTGAACATTCTTTGGCATTGCCTTTCTTAGAGATTGGAATGAAAACTGACCTTTTCCAGTCCTGTGGCCACTGCTGAGTTTTCCAAATTTGCTGGCATATTGAGTGCAGCACTTTCACAGCATCATCTTTTAGGATGTGAAATAGCTCAACTGGAATTCCATCACCTCCACTAGCTTTGTTCATAGTGATGCTTCCCAAGGCCCATTTAACTTTACATTCCAGGATGTCTGGCTCTAGGTGAGTGATCACACCATCACGAGTCTCTGGGTTGTGAAGCTCTCTTGGACTGCAAGGAGATCCTGCCAGTACATCCTAAAGGAAATCAGTCCTGAATATTCATTGAAAGGACTGATGTTGAAGCTGAAACTCCAATACTCTGGCCACCTGATGCAAAGAACTGACTCATTTGAATAGACCCTGATGCTAGGAAATATTGAAGGCAAGAGGAGAAGGGGACCACAGAGGATGAGATGGTTGGATGACATCACCGACTCAATGGAAATGACTTTGAGTAAACTCCAGGAGTTGGTGATGGACACGGAGGCCTGGCGTGCTGCAGTCCATGGGGTTGCAAAGAGTTGGACACCACTGAGTGACTGAACTGAACATATTTCATCATCACTTCTACTCAGGAGAAAGATACTTATATTGTCCACACTTTACTCATGGGAGAAAGAGGTACAAAGTCAACTAACTTGTTCATAGTTGAGCCAAGATTTAAACCCAGACTCTCGGATTCCAGAGCTTTACCCTTATGTTCTTTTTTCTCAGGCATGCTGCATAACAGCCTGATTAGTTTGTTATTTCAGTGTCATTTTGCATATAAATACAAAGAGGCTCAAGTAGAGTACAGGCCACTCCAAAATCCCCATGACTATTCAGTTCTGGAGTTCAGATTTGAACCTCTTTGCATTCCCCAGAATGCTAGTGAAAAGATCTAGTGATTCAAGATGAGAGGAGAGGACTAACTGTGGGCTTTCCAAATGAGGCCAGTCTTCTGTTTCTAATTCTTCACTCTCCCTGTTCTGTGCCACATCTATTGGAAACTTGACACATCCTCTACATATCACAGTTGTTAAGGTGTAGGTTTCTCATTAATTAAAATACAACAGTTCTTGATATAAAGAATCTATCTTTCCAAAAGATTTGGTAATGTGTCTCATTCAGTATTTTGTATACTTAGATTAATGAATCAATGCTCAGAATTGGTAGTTAATCATAATCGCAACAAAGGTAATAAGAACAAGATGTCCATTTAATTGATGATATCTCATACTATCTATGTTAGTTTCATTATTAATAACCACTTTCTAACTTCTTCAGTTCAAGAAGTTACTAACAATATTACCCTGATACCTTTAAACTTGATATTCTAGGCTTTTTTTTAAAATATTGTTTTACTCTCCTATCCTACTTTATTAGTGCGTAGTGCTGTAGTTTAACATAATTTTAAATGCATATCTTCTGCAGTGACCTGTTGAACAGAAAGAAAATAATGGATGCTTTCTTTTCAGAAGTAATTCCCTATAGCTCCTAAATTCACATCCATTAAATCGGCAATTCTTCCACATACCATCTGGGCTCAGCTAGCCTGTAGAAACCAACTGTCATCCCAAAACTGTCACATAGCAATCAGATCTGTCGAAACAACTTTAAAGACTATGAGTGTCTCTCTGTCATAGTTAAATGATCCCTTTTACCCACTGCTAAAAATATTATATGCCTCCTGACTTTATTTAATTGTTCTCAAAGAGCAATTTTGTAGACTGTCATTATCACTTAAAGTTTTTGAAGAGCCATCTCTCAAGCAGAAACTGAAATGACAAAGCCCAAACGATTAGCATACAACCTCAAAGAGGAGTATTTCTAATGAGGTCAAGTCACAAGGTGCTATTGGCTTCATATCCAGCTGTGAGAATCAAACTCAGAAGCTCCCTCCCCCAAGCTCCACCCTTTCTGAGAATCTTCTTCCAGAACAGAATATCAATTTCTCAATGGCTCAGTTACAGGAGCATATAGACCCTGAGGTTAATTTCTGCCTGGATCACACTATATGGCTTTACTCAGTCTAAAATTTGGTGCCAAAGAATGTTTAATGAGTTCCAAAGAGGCAATCACTAGCACAGAAGTGAATTTAAATTTCACACTAATGCCAGCTAGTGCTTCATGGGCAGAACTGCAGCCAACCAACCTACATTTTATGGCTCTCTTTTCCTCATTTGCATTTGGATTTTCTTTGACACCACTAGCACCTCAATTTGTTTTTAAAGCATGTTGTTCCAAAGTACAGGTTTTAATATTCCATACAGATATTTGATTTTTATTTAGTAGAAGGATTTCCTGATTTTATATAATGCACATTAATTCTCTGCCCCTCCCTGACCCACCTCCAATTCTCTTCACTTCCACCAAGAAATGAAAGAGGAGATGCAATTGGATAAACTATACTCTGGCAGGGAACAACAGAATTTTTCGTGATTATAATAAAAACAAAATAAGACCCATATATTCTTGTGTTTTATTTTGCCATTGTTGGCCATTATGGTTTAAAGACCATTAATCAATTTCTTAGGCATTCAAAATGTCAAAAAGGGAGTCCAAAGGATAGATTAGAGGAAATATACTAAGTGCACATAAGCCTCACAGCCAGCCATGCCAGCACCAGGCTGATAAAAATGTTCACTGTGCTCAAATTAAACAGTTTTCTTAAAATGTTTTCCTAAAACAGCTTGTACATGGCTTGTACCACCTGCAAAATGATAAGAAAGCAAAAAAAAAAAGCTACCTTTCTAATCCTGATCTGGTATTACTGACTTCTCTTCAAAAGGATTCAGTAATAAGAATTCATATAGTGATTCCCTAAGACATGGGCAAAATCTGAAAATATTATCATTTTACTATGACACTGAGTTCGGATCTAAAATAGATCTTATCTATATGACCCCTTATTAGGGGTCATATAGAAAATTAATGAGTCTTGAATCGTTTATTCATGCTTATTCTTACACCCATAAATATATACTGAATATCATTCTATGCCAGACATTATAGCAATCGGATGAGGTGACAAAAGTCCTTAGAAACTGAGTACATTAACAAGACAATAGTAGGGATAGAGAACTAAACCAGAGAAAAAACATTCTCAAATAAAGAACAGTTAAGGATATCTAGTTTTGTACCCTAATACTGGTCCTCAAGGAGTCTGCAATCCTAAGCACTGGTCTACCTGACAAAGTATCTCCCCATCAACCAACTTTGATTTCACCAATAGGTCTGGTCTGCTCTAAGCATAGCTGCGTCTGTGGGGGCTGAATTAGGCTGAGCACAGAGCTGAAGGAAGCAAGTATGAATATGTGTCACTGGAAGTTAGCACAGGGCCTGATTCCCTGCCAAAGGCTTTCAACAACATGGGAACAGGTGGGAAGGGAATAGTCTCCTGTTGTAAGCCAAGACTATAAGTTTTTACATAAAAAGTTTGGGAAGTACATTTTATTGCATACCACCATATGGCTACTCAACTGGCACACTTGAGAATTTCATGGTGCTATATGTGCTCAACATCAATCATTTCTCTGAGATACATTCACTTAAGACTTTGAGCATAATTCCATCAGTTATAATTCCTTTTAACATCAGCTGTTAACTAGCTTAAGGAAATAGGACATACTAGTTGTTTTCCATGAGTGAGCCCTGGTTTCAATTACTTTGAGAATACTTTTGCCTCAAGGGTTTAGGAAGATTTTCCTTCTCCTCTTCCTTCTCTGCTGACTCCTCTGTCTCCTCCTTTTCCTCTACCTTCTACTTTGGAAGAAGAAGCAGAGTAAGAAGAAAGGAAGTGGAGAAGGGGCTGGGATAGGGGAGAGAGGGGAGTGAAGGGAAGAGAAGGAGGAGGAAACATTTCCCAAAAAAACAAGTATGAAAAGTATCCATCCTTAAGGCCATAGTGAGGTCATGAGGGATGTTGACTTCTAAAATAGGGAATTTTAATACAAAATAAAAGGGAGAAAAAAATTTTTTAATTAACTGACAGCAGATGTAAGGCAAATGACTAAGAGACAGCTTTGAAATCAATATAATCCAGTGATAGAGACTTCTGTCTGGATTTTCAGAATAAAAAAAATAATAATAAAAGAAAGAAAATACCTTCCTCAGGCTTGCTTTCAGTACCATGATATTTACAGCCCTGTCTTAGCATTCCTCCCAATTGTATTTAACACAAAGTAACGATTAATTCCAAGATACCACATGGAAGAGATAAGCACTCAAATGATAGTAAATCCAAATATATGTTGCTTGATATTGACCCCTTGTTCTTTGTGTCTTTAATTATATTTTTCTTAATTCTATTATGAAATATTCCAGGTTACGTGACATGACAGGGAATTCATTTGTGAGTGAACTAATTTGGCAAAACACAAATGCTTTGAAAGAAAGAAATTACTATGAAGTGAAAATGCCAATGATAGAACTTATTCTAGGCTCTGAATATGAAATCAAATATATCAAATACATTTTTTTCTTCTTGGATATTTTCAGTCCATTGAGTTTAAGACATAATTCTATTTCCCCACAAATAATCAAGCTCAAAATCAAAATTCATTTTCACTGTGGTTTTGTATAATTCAAAATATTGTTTTTATACTTGGGCAGAAAGTGATGTAGTAAGGAAATGCATGTGGCTATTAACCCAACCCATATTTATCAAGTATTTACAATGTATACAGAAGTGGGTACTACTGAGTTTGTACAGATGAATTAGTGATGAAACCTGTTTCTAAGTAACCCTTGTAGAAGAGATAAGACCCACACATAAAAAAGAAAAATATAAGCAGTAAAATGTTTTTAATGATATAAAAGTGATTAAATGCTACCAATGTTCAGAGGACAAGTGGTTATCTTCACCTGAGCTCAGGAGAACTGGGGATTTTCAGAAGAACTGGCATTTAAGGAAGGCCTTGGTAGACTAAAATTAGAAACATGGATTTCAGGGAAGGGAAATCTAAGTAAGGAAAAAGATAACCTAGCTGTGGAGACTGGGAACTATTCTAAAAACTGGTGTTATTACAAGGATACAATAGGCACAAATCGTTATTCTCAAGGAGTTTAACTCTAGGATGGAAATAGAAAACAAATATGATGAGCAGGTAAATTACACCGTGTATTGGAAGGTGGTAAGTGCAATGAAGAAAAATAAGGCTGAGTAAGGAGGCTGGGGAATGTTATTCCTGTTTTAAATGAGATAATCAGGGTAGGCCACAGCATAGACATTTAAACAAGGTGATGAGAAAGCAAGCCCAAAGATCACATCAGAATAGCTGAAGCAGAAGGGGAGCGTTGGTTGATGAAGTTGGCAGAATAAGGATAGACTACAGGAGACCTCAAATGCCAGCTAGGGAATTTGGATTTCATTTTGTAGACACTGGGGAGATGTTAACAATTTTGAAGATTAAAAAAGATCTGGACTGTGCTTTATGTAGATGACTATAGCAGATATTTTAAATGGAAAAGAGAGAGGAAGAGGAATGGGACACTTCCTACTACCTCTTCCAAATAAAGATGTAAAGGAGTTTTATTAATAACCCAGAAACCGTGGTTTATTTAAACTATTTCCTTTCAGTTATATATATATATATATATAAACTTTTACGTGCCAAATACTATCCTAGTCTCACAAGATAACTAATGAACCAGACAAGGAGATATCCCTGACCTTGTGAACCCTACATTCTGGAAGAATCAGACAATACACATAAACATAAAAGACAATATGTGTGTTTGTGTGTATAGTAAATACATTATAAATACGTAGTATAGTAGAACAAAATGTGTCCTTTGAAAAAAAATATAGAGCAGGCTGAGAGGACTGTGAGAGTGCTGGGGATGGGGGTCTACTGCCCTGTGAGAGTGCAGGGCAGGGGTACTACTAAACTTTGGCCCTTACCAAAGGCAATATTCAGGTTTCCCAGGTAGCATAGAGGTAAAAAATCTGCCTGCCAATTCAGGAGATGCAAGAGACAAGGGTTCAATCCCTGGATCAGGAAGATCCCCTGGAATAGGAAACTGCAACCCTCTCCAGAATTCTTGCCAGGAAAATTCCATGGACAGAGGAGCCAAGTAGTCTACACAGTTCAAGGGGTCTCAAAAGAGTCAGCCATGACTGAGTGACTGAGCACACATGGCACACACACACAAAGGCAATATTCACACTTTCAAAAAGAAGTAATAAAAATTTTAACACTGACATATGATACATATTATAAAACATCATAAATCCTTTGACTTTAATCATGCATCAATATAATTCAATGGCCAGTGACACAAAGTATTTCTAAATCTCATGCTTTGTCTATATGAACAACGATGTATGTTACTCACAAATTATATCAGGAAAGATTCTAAAAGTAAATAATGTTAAAAGATTTGTCTCTCTAGACAGAACTCAGACAAATGTATCCCACTGGAGAAACACACTGGACTTTAAATGATAGAGTTAAAGAATGTACTTGATTCCCATAAGAAATAACACAATGACTTATTCCCTGATACATAACAGTTAAGACTAAGGCTTCTCAACTGACGAAGAATTAATCTCAAAAATATACAAGCAATTCCTGCAGCTCAATTCCAGAAAAATAAGTGACCTAATCAAAAAATGGGCCAAAGAACTAAACAGACATTTCTCCAAAGAAGACATACAGATGGCTAACAAACACATGAAAAGTTGCTCAACATCACTCATTATGAGAGAAATGCAAATCAAAACCACAATGAGGTACCATTTCACACCAGTCAGAATGGCTGCTATCCAAAAGTCTACCAACAATAAATGCTGGAGAGGGTACAGAGAAAAGGGAACCCTCTTACACTGTTGGTGGGAATGCAAACTTGTAAAGCCACTATGGAGAACAGTGTGGAGATTTCTTAAAAAACTGGAAATAGAACTGCCATATGACCCAGCAATCCCACTGCTCGTCATACAGAGGAAACCAGAATTGAAAGAGACATGTGTACCCTAATGTTCATCGCAGCACTGTTTATAATAGCCAGGACATGGAAGCAACCTTGATGTCCACCGGCAGACAAATGGATAAGAAAGCTGTGGTACATATAAACAGTGGAATATTACTCAGTCATTAAAAATAATACATTTGAGTCAGTTCTAATGAGGTGGACGGAACTGGAGCCTATTATACAGAGTGAAGTAATCACAAATAAAAATACTAATACAGCATACTAATGCATATATATGGAATTTAGAAAGATGGTAACAATGACCATATATGCAAGATAGCAAGAGACACAGATGTATAGAACAGTCTTTTGGACTCTGTGGGAGAAGGAGAGGGTGGGATGATTTGAGAGAATAGCATTGAAATATGTATATTACCATATGTGAAAGAGACAGCCAGTCCAGGTTCGATACATGACACAGGGTGCTCAGGGCTGGTGCACTGGGATGACCCTGAGGGATGGGATGGGGAGGGAAGTGGGAAGGGTGTTCAGGATGGGGGACATATGTACATCCATGGCTGATTCATGTCAGTGCATGGCAAAAACCACTACAATATTTTAAAGTAATTAGCCTCCAATTAAAAAAAAAGACAATAAAAAAAAGAAAAGAATAAGGCTTCGGAATTTTTTTAAGAAAATTAATGTCCACATCAAGTTTAGTTCAAGGTATTGTTGTTTCATTGACAAATTATCTTCTCAAAAGCACAAACTACAAATTTTGTTAATGTTACTTTCTAGTAACATATTTGTGGATCAATCAATATATTTATTATAATGATCTCCATGCATGATAATTTTATATAATTTCTAAAATTAGATCTTGAAATGGACAAACTCTTGGACTCATATGGCTGGACAAATCTTTTAAATTCCCACCCAACATAAAAATGTGAAAATTCAGCAAATCTCATACTAAATAATATATATGGCCCTCCCAAATTTCAGAATTTAGATTAGTTTATTAGCTTAGTAACTCAGTGCCTACTCCAGTGCAGTATGATGGGGGCACTACTAAGTTGTAATATCACAAAAGAGTGTTCAATGTAGTAACAGATTACTGACACAAAGTGATATTTTCCAACAACAACAAAACAAATTTCTACTTTCAATAAAAGAGAAGTAATTCATAGCAGAACTGCTTGCTGGAGATTACAACTATAAACTCTGGACAAACTATAATAAACAATTTTGTGAAGGCACTGGAAAGAAACCAAAAGTAGTCAGAAAATAGAAGAAGAAAAATACGAGATGATATTCCTAAGATTTTTACCATGTTTTACCTCAGGGCAGACACATATAGCATCGGCCAGAAGTTGGCCATTTCTCTTGTGTTATGGCTATAAATCAGAGGTCAGATTTAGGGGTTATTACAGACACTGGGAAGTAAAGGAGAAAATTCTGGGTCTTTCCCTTCAACCAAGGATGACCACATGAACAAAGTTGGGTTTACTGGCTCAGAAATGAGAACACATCTAAAGGGTAACCATGGGGAATCTTATATATTCTAGAATTTGGGCTTATTTTATGTTCTCTTGTGAACAGTTCAAGAAAGCAGATTTTTGCTCGAGATTCTTAGAAAGTATTAGAAAGTGAAGGGAATTTTAGTATTTCTCATCTAGAGACTGTTAAAAAAAAGTGGCAATCAATTATATTTGACACAGAGGGCAAGTTTAGTCATTTTTGTGGATTGGATACTTTTCCTGTTTTGTCTATTTTTAGACATGATTATAGTGTGATCTTATTTTTGTTATGACTCATCATAGTAACAGAATTCCCTGCTTGGTTTGCATTCTGAGTTTTGTTTTATTGTATGTTCTACAGTAGAATACTCCAGCCTATTGTTAGTAGTTGGCTAATTCCTAGCAACACAAAGTCCTACCTATTAGTTTCAAGCCAGATCCTATCTGTCAAGGTCTCTTTTTATCTTTCTCATCTGGAAAGAGTCACAGGACAGAGTCACAGAAGGAAGCTTCAAATTTTGCCCAAATATCTGGCTAATTTCTGAACTATCTACGTCTGGGTGGAGTCCAAGAAGCCTGATCAAAGCTGAAAAGACTAAACAGAAATTTCAGCTGTCATCCACTGTAGATAAGAGTTTGAACATATCTGTTTTTGAACATGTACCACATTTTGGAATTTCAGCAGGATTAACCACCTGTTAAAACAAAAATAAACACTTTTTCAGAAAAGCATAACAACGCACTTCTCAGAAAGCAGAGCAATATCCAGGATAGAACAGATAAATGAAGGAAAAAAAATGTCACCCATACTCAACAATAAAGGAAACCAATGAGAGTCACCACAAGATAGCACATATGATGGAAATGACTGACAATTGTTTTAAAGTGGATATTATAAGTATGTTCAAAGGCACAAATAAAAACAATAAATTTAATAAGTGAACAAATGATAAATCTCAGCAGAGTGGAAACAAAAGTAATAAATTCTAGAAGTGAAAAATTCCATATCTGAAAAAACTCACTGGCTACATTTTATAGCAGATTAGAAATAACAGACAAAAAAAGTAGTAAACTTAAAGTGAGATTGGCAGAAAGTATTCAATTTGAAGTCACAAGACAAAAATATTAAATAAACTGAGCTTCTATGACCTATGTGATAATATTAAAAGATATGACATATGTATCATTAGATTCATAGGAGGAGAAGAAAGAAAGGAACAGAAAAAACATTTTTTAAAAATGGCCTAAAGTTTCTCAGATTTGATAAGAGATAAAAATTTACAGTTTCAAGTAGCTCAGAAAACTGCAAAAACACTTTAAAAAAAATTCTAATCTATCAGGGCTCCCCTGGTGGCTCAGTGGTAAAGAATCCTGCCAATGTAGGAGACACAGTTTGGATCCCTGATCTGGAAAGGGCCCACATGCCAAGAAGCAACTAAGCCTGTGCTCCACAACTACTGAGCCTGTGCTCTATAGCCTGCACTCCACAACAAGAGAAGCCATGGCACTGAGAAGCCTGCATCAACAACTAGAGAGTTGCCCCTGCTCTCTGCAACCAGAGAAAAACCCGCACAGTAATGAAGATGCAAAACAGCCAAAAATAAATATAATTACTAAAAAAAATTCAGAATACTCAAACTTTTCAAATCCTTGATTATGAGAAAATCTTGAAATAAGCCAAAGAAAAATAACACATTATACATAAGAGAATGATGTTAAAAATGATAGTTTAACTTCTCATCAGAAAAAAAAGGGAGGCTAAAAATGAAAGGTCGTGGAAAGAAAAGCAAGTACAAACATTCCTAAACATACAAAAATGAAAGGAACCATCACCCATAGTGTCTAAACCTATGCTACAAGAAGCAGTAAAGGAAGCTCTTCAGTCAAAGAAAGTTGATATGTGACAGAAACTTAGATATTTAGGAAGAAATGAGAGCACACAGAATGGCAAATAGGAGGGTAAATATGAAAAGAAAACTGAAAATTAATAATCAAGTAATTATTGATAGTAAACCCAAAGGAAACAAATTATATTTCAAATGTCCACTGTGAACTACATGGACCTGCTGATCATTTCTATGTTAAATTAAAATGATTTTGAGTAGTACACCTCACACTTCAAAATTTGTTGAGGCTCTAAAAAGGGGTGACATTTAGCAGTGAGCATTAGTTTTAAGGGCATCATTTGTTAGTATTACCATATTAGATATTCTTGACACAAAACAGAGAACACATTTGGGCAATCATTATAAAAAGCATCTCTTTTGTGAAATTAGTTGGAAAATTAGATCTAATGTTTAAATATAAATTCTAAGTTGGTCAATAAATGGAAATATAAATTCAAAGTTGGTCAATAAATGGATTAAAACAGCTTTAAAACTAACCACTTCTGTTGCCTGTGTCAGCTTCCATCACTACATTCATCTTCCTTTTTGAAAAACAAGTTTAAACAAACCACAGAATGAAGGTAAATATCCTGATATCTCACATAAGCTCACCTGAAGTAACAACATCCTTCCAGTTATACTGGAGTTACCAAGTTACTTTCTGTAATGCCCCTCATTGCTCTAACATGTTTTTTTTTGCACCTTGATCGATAGTCTCTTTTATGAAAAATGTATTATAAGACACCTAATATGCTTTTATATGTGCTGAAATTCAACCTTTGCAGACCAAGGTAATATCATTTATAATATATTCAAAATCCTCTTATTTAAGTTAGCAGAGCATTTGAAGACTGGAGGTTAAATATACACTTTCCTAAGAGGATATGATTCTATCAGAGAGAGGAGACTCTAAATGATGTTGAGCTCAAGAATAACTTTCTGTAATTGTGTTGGGAGAAGCACACTAAACAAGAAGTTAGGAGTTGTAGATTCTAGTTCTGGCCTTGGTGGTAACTACCATGGCAGCTTTGGAAAATTATTTGGTGTCATGTGTTTTTTGTAAAAACATGTATTAGGGCATTTCAACTGTTCCTTTATATAAAAGAATAGGTTCACATATACTATATTTCTAATGGAAAAGTTTAATCTATAAAAATGTTTGTTTGGTCTCACTTTTAAGCATGTTTCAGGGTCTACAGGCTATGGTTATGTACATTTCATTGAAGATACAAAAAGTACCCATGATATGTGAAAACAAAAATCACTGTTTTGGGGCATCTGCATATCTTCATGACAAAAGACTTGTGTTTCTACACATCTTTGAAGGTCTGATCCACAAATAGTGTAAAGAAATTAATCTGCTGATTTAATAAAATAATTTCAGGTATCAGTTGATGATACATTTTGTGGAACTTTTAATACCTTGTTCTGCAATGAATGTAAGTACCATATATCAAGGTCTACAGTCAGATGTAAAATTTGAAGTGTTTTTTATTCAATGGCCAATCTTTCTTTGGTCATTCAAATGTATGTATTCCCTTCTAGGACTACATTTCAGCTTAACAGACAAGTTTGACATTAGCAAAAATTCAGGAACTACATATTATTAAAATAGTGTTGCTTCCAGTTATAACCAAAATTTGCACTGTGAACATCAGAAGATTCTGGCTTGTTCTACTATACAGTCACAATTCTACATGGATGACAAATCAAGATATCTGACTAAGCAGCCTATATTAAAATTTTAGCTCAGTTCCAATTGGTCTGCTTGCAGAGAGACAGGTCACTGTTACAAAAATAAAGGGCTACATTTCTCATAATATTCTTTTTATTTTTTTTATTTTCATAAGCACCATGATATTCCATGTCACAATCTTAAAAGTTTTACAAATAATTGTGATATAACTGAAGATGCCCCAGGGTTCTAAAGGAAGAATATGGACCCAGGAGCCTGTGGTTACTGACACTTAGCTTCAGGCATGAGAACAATAGTTCTCCAAAAAAATCTGTCAGGTGGATGTGCTTCCTAGCCAAAGCAGAGTATGAGAAACAGAGCCCAAATATCCCTGCAGGAAAAGACTGGCAGAGGATCAGAGCTCCACCAACCAAGTGGGAATGCAAGTATGGGATCTATTTACATATGCATAAATTATTCCCCACAATAACTACTGTAAAGACTGCAGGGCTTCTATCAATACAACAGTAAACTCAAGCATCAGTCTGGTAGTATCAATGATATGGATTCATAATTACACACTGTAAACAAGTGTTTATTCTATCATTATCTCATATAATATTTTTGGTTGTTTTCTCTCTCCTGAGGCAATCTGAAAGATAGCAGCAGCTGCAACATCAGTACTTGCTTTTTGCCAGTTGTTTAGAGAATTGACCAATTAGTGAAAATGTGTAGTAATATATGCATTTGGCAGCCATGTTTGCACAAAATGATGGTAATATTTTTTAAAAAGACACCTTTAATGGAACATCATTGCCCCTGAGAGTATTATGGAAGAATATGACATCAGATAACTTCTAAACAGACAACAGTGGGATTCCTCATATCTCCAATACCAACTCAAAACCCTTCAAGCCTACTGAAATCTTCCATCTCTGATGCCACTCACATTTCATAGTCCTCATCCCACTTCATTCTCTACCCAGCTTAAATTCTCTCATTTATCAGCATAATCCTTTTAATGCAATCACCTTGACTCCCTGCTCCTTTGCTTCATCATACACACAACCCTAATTAAATCCAACTTTCTGTCTTCTCCACATCTTACCTGTATTGGTCAATATGTCTGCAGAAAACTGACCATTAATTTCAAGTGGACCTTAATGCTACACATCTATCACTTTGTTTCTCTAGACCACTCCTTTCCTACTCTAGACTTTCAGACTTCTCATTTTTCCTCAAAATCTCTGATACTTCCTCCACCATAATCTTGTTTTTTTCTTCCCTGAGATGTTGCTAAAAGCAGCAGAGAACATTCAGAAATTCTCACCAGCAGATCTTCCCACCAACATTCAGAAATTTCCACCAGCAGATTTCCACCTAAACACTTCTGTGTCCTTAAGTGCTATTTGTTCCTACTAATATGAATGGATAGGCTGCACTCTTGAAAAGACTAACCTCTCCTCTTATGCTGTGGATCTCATCCCCTACCTAACATCTACTTAAAGACACTGAAATTCTCCTCTCTCTGTACATGTATATGCCTGTCAGTTTCCTCCTCTCTATTGAATCATTCTTTTTAATCAGAACAAGCTAAAATTTTTTTGTTTAGCTTAAAAAATCCAACTTATAGCTTTCTTTTTCCTCTAGGAACTGTCCTATCTCTTACCTTCTTTTTACAGTGAAGAACAAAACAAACTTACAATAATCGTCTGCATTCTCTATCTCCATTTCTCTTCTCTTGAACTCTTCATGTTACCAAAACCAGTGGACATCAGTAAATCTTCATCTCCCATAACAAATTAGCAGCATCTGACACACCTGATCATGCTCTGAAATGCTTCTCTTGGCTTAAACGACACAATTCTGTCTTTTCTTCTCTTTTCTGTGATTTCTTGGTTTCATTTGCTGTTCCCCTTTATCTCCCCAACTATTAAATGTACAACAGTGCTCAATAAGGAAAATATTCCTTCATTTCATATTCAGTCCTTGAATGATTCTATTAGATACATGACTTTAACCTCCACATATGAGTAGTTAAACCCAATGTACACTTCATCAGGGACCTCACTCCTGAATTCCAGGGCTCTACATCCAACTGCCTACTTCACTGATCCTCTTGCATAAATAATAAGCCCTCAAACCTCTGTTGCAAAACAAGGTCTTTATATCTTTCTAGGTTGCTTAGTGGTAAAGAATTTGCCTGTCAATGCAGGAGATGTGGGTTTGATCCCTGGGTCAGGAAAACCCCCTGGAGAAGAAAATGGCAACCTACTCCAGTATTCTTACCTGGAAAACCCCATGGACAGAGCAGCCTGGCAGGCTACAATCCATCGGGTCATAGAAGAATCAGATACAACTTAGCGACTAAACAACTTCCTCGTGGGTAGCTCGCTCACTTCTGTCAAGACTTGACTCAGTCATTTTCTTGATTATATCTTTTATCTTTCCTTTAAATTTGATCTTCTAAAATTTATCTATATAAATTATCTTTATATTTATAGAAATAAAAAGCTAAATGGCTTGATTTATTTTTTAATCATGCATTCATTTCTAGGTAAAGACATATAGCACTAAAATGACTGTATAAAGTTTATTTAAAACCAAGAAAACTAGCTGAAGTTAATGAAGTCACAACGAGATAAACTTCTTCAGGGCATGGTTGGTACATGCATTGTGTCAGATCTTTAAAGTTTGTGTAACCAAAAGAAGTTAATAAAGTTAACCAGGGACCCTTTTTTTTTCTCTCCAGTTGTGACTATTAAAATTTAATGTGACAATGTTCACTTTAATGTGAAAACTTGGATACCACATTGCGATAATCTCACTAGCTGTAAGAAAGAACGATGCTAATATAAAGTTGTCACCAAAATGGCTAATTTAACAAAAAAAAAACTATTTTCTTTCATATTGCTATGATAAAATAATGTGCAGATTGACAATGGTTAAATATCTTAATGTGTAAGTTTATGTGTGGAATTTTTATCACACATTTTCTCAGATAAGATTTTAAAAATTTTTTTCAAGTTAAGTCCTTCAGAAAATAAAAGATTTTTTTGTGCAATTTCTCTTGAAAATTTGCCTTTTATAACCTTTATTTTTTTCATTATATACTATTTGTAAGAAAACATTGCTAACTTGTAATGGAGTGTAACAATGGTATAGAAGCTCCAATATTAAAATTTCCACCCAGATTAAAAACAGAATTATCATGTTATGGCAGTTCTCAGAATGAGAGGCCTGTGAATACATTTTAATTCTTCTGCTCTCATGCTAAATTCCTTCTCTATCTTAGCTAATGAAATGCTTACTTTCCCTAGTAAATTCTGACACTAGCCTTCCTTGGCAAGATTATTGGGATGTAACCAACATGCCCTTTATTAGAAGAAGGAATTGATATTGAGAATATGTTTCTTTTTTTGCTTTGTATCTCCAGGGGCATTTTATTCCAACATGTAAGTGTATATGTGAGAGAAGCACATGAAGTTCTTAAGCTTGTTTGTTTGAAATCAAGTAGCAGGAAGGCAAACCAGGTAGAATTCTCAGTGTCCACTTCCAAAAGGCACCTGAGGCAAACACCTAGAAGGCATTAGAAGAAATTACATCTCTGCTGTCAACAAGGATCCATGAGGAAAGTGAGGTAAGGCAACATCAACCATAGTTTCTATTTATTTAATGCTTAACATGAGCCAAGTGTGCTATAGGAAATAATTCCTCATGTTTATCTCTAAGGTCAAAACAACCTTACCAATAAGTATTACAATTTCCACTTTACAGAAGAGGGAAATGAGGTTAAAAAGTTTAAGGAAGCTGTCCAATTTCATACAGCAAACATGTGCCAGGGACCAGATTCAATTCTAGTGTCTCCTGCTACACTTCATTGCTTTCCCAATGTACATGATAGAAGTTGGTCTGGGAAAAAGAAGAAGAAAGATATTGGCTTCTAGTAAGGTTCATTTCCTTCTCTTTCTAGGACACATACAGATGGGTAATTTGGAGGGAGAACTGCTTCCATTACAAAGCTTGAGAAACGAAATGGCCTTCCATATTTACAACTTGTCCCCACGTTACTAGACCAGCTGTAGGCTGAAAAATTGACCAAAACGCCATAAAAGAATTCTCTCTTATTAGCACTTCTCAAACATTAATGCAGAATTAAACCAGTTATGATCTTGTTCAAATGTGTGCATTCTAATTCTATAGGTTGGGGTGAAGTCTATGATGCTTACTTCTTTTTTTTTTTCTTTGACTGTTTTTTAATATAAATTTATTTAATTGGAGGCTAATTACTTTACAATATTGTGTTGGTTTTGCCATACATTGAAGATTCTTCCTTCTAACAAACCTCCAGGTGATGCTGAGGTAGCTGCTCTATGGAACACTTTCAGAGCAGCAAAGCTCTACGCAAAGGTAAGATATCTCTTCTTTGCCTCCTCATTGCAATGGTGGGGGTTCGGTTGCTAAGTTGTATCAGACTCTTACAACCCCGTGAACTGTAGCCCGCCAGGCTCCTCTGTCCATGGATTTCCCAGGCAAGAATACTAGAATTGCCATTTACTTGTCCTCACTGCAATTGTAGATGGGTATAAGGGAGCACTGAGGGAGAGGTCTCTACATTATTTTGGACAAACAAGACTAACATGATTCATACATGTTATCCAGAGTTAATTTTTAACAGATCAAACTGTTTAGAACAACTTCCTTTAATTCTACCCCTCATTGTTCATAGTTGACTATTAATTTTCATAATTTCTTAGAAATACAATGCAGTGATTTTTAGTATGATTAGCATTTATCTTCGGCTTTAGTAAAACTGACTGAAAAGACACATGATTAAAACAAATGAAGACTTTAAACCAATTAATCTCATAAACACACATTATACTCCTTCTGTGATATGGACAAGAGAATCAGCTTCTTTAAATCATAACTAAAATGTACACTAATTGCATGTTACGTCTTCTATTAGGCAATGGAGATAGGAAGATAATCAAATATCCAACTGTTTTCAGAGATATATTCTGATGAAAAAAACAGAATTGTTAACAGAAAAGTAGAGTGTATGTGCATGCGTGTGTATGTGATCACAAGGACCGACCAAGTTTTCCCATGAACAGGGGAGAAGACATCAGGGAACGTATTATAAATCTGTGTTCATGATCAGTGTTTGTTTGTAAGAGAACACTCCTAACAGAGGGGGGAAAAAAACGATCCCATGGGCATAAAGTAATGTGATATGGTTTGGTAAGTTTGGTGATGTTTGCTAAGACCAGTTTGAGAAAAAGTCAGGATTCTATGGTAGACCTCAAAGCAAATGCATATATAAAGAATTCTGTAGGCTGGAAAGAAAGAAATGTGGGAAATGAACAATTGATAATTTCATCAAAGGCCTGCCATTCATCAGTCATAGTTAAATGTGTTCTTTCAGGTTTGGGGGATATAAAATATTAATAGATACAGTAATAGTTTAATACCATCTCTTTATCATCTAAATTAAATAAATGGAGCTAGTTATCACTGTTCTTAAATTCTAATACACCAGTAATAAAAGAAAAACATGATTTCCAGAGTAGCAGCAATATATTAGGAAATAGAAGTTACCATATGCAGCACCATATGAAGACTTGTATATACAATAAGAATGACTATCATAACCTGGGGATCCACACAAAGTAGAACTTCATATACCTACTCGCCAATCCCAGCTTCTTTTTTTATGTTTTCTCTTTTGAAATAAAAGAGAAGGGAAAGATATCATTTTCTTGAACTGTTACTTTAACCTAGGACTACTGAAAGAGTAACACACATGAGCATGTGGAAGGGGCAAACCAGGATATCTCAAAGGAGGATTTATAGTTTCTCTTTCTTTTACGTCAGGGAAGGCACCTGAAGGAACACATGGGAAGCCTTACTCATGAAGCATGTTATAGCACTGGCTGAGAAGGGGTCACTGAAAGCACCCCTTTAAACAGATGTACCTCCTGAATTACACTAAAAAAATCAACGTCTCTATCTAAACAAAGTTCAAAAAGTAAACCAACTGCTTTTTCATAGGATTTAGCCATTCCTGCACCTAAACTAAATCCAACCAGTAAAATGGAAACTGTTTATATCAAAACATTCATAGAAAACTAGTTTTAGGTTATTTCAAAATTGTCCTACTTCAAAAATCACATAATTTTAATTTTCTCAATTTTTTGTGTGTATGGATCTTGATGTTTTCTGGATTCCTAGCATGTTCATTCTTTTTCAGGATTTTCCACAGGGACTCTTCAAATGAAACAGACTTACACTACTAAAAACACACTTGAAAATTATTCTTACTCAGTTCTGTGGTTTCAGTTCTGTGGAAGACCAGAGGAAAAGAATGCTTCCTCTTTACAGCTTGGTATAAATGTAAGGTTTCTACAAGGTGTTAGGCTGACTGCAATGAAGTGAAAACTCTCCTATATATCAATAAGATGATGATGTATTTATAGAACATGAACCACAAGAGAGCTATACTGAGCACTTTCAATAAACCTCAATTAAAGTAATCAATATTGCTAAAAGAATCTTTAAAAGCACCTCTGACACAAAACTTCTTTGAGATTACTTTTAAATGCTGATACAGAAAGAGTACTTCAAGATGTAATGGGAAGTAAATTCAGTATATAAGTCCCAATGCTCAGGATCTCAAGATTATGGATTCAATATATGAAAGCTTGATGAATTTTTGAATAGAAGGTATTTTTGCCTTTGATCAGGAAAACAAACATGAGCACCATCCTCTATAAGGACTTCAACACACCTTGTGCTAAATGTCTTTAAACATTTTTATTCAAGTTTTTCCTAAAATGTTACAAGTTTTTTATACTACCTATCTGATAATTTGGGTATTACCTATCATTAGAGGTCCTCTTGAAGTTCCACTTCTACAAATCCTTTTCTATATGCTTCAGTTTTAACAACATCTGCACAATCAAATACAGTTACTGATTACAGACTCTTAAAGGAGTCACCAATCTTCTCTTGTCTTCCTAGCTCCAAAGCTGAAAAAAAGCTCCCCAAAGGCAAGCTTCGTACTATACTCTGTTTTACAATCCCACATATTAATAAGCAGAGCACTAATCAGTTCACAACAACTTTGTTTAAGATGCAAACACTGCTAGAAGTGTTCACAGCACAGGAAAACCTTCACGGCTCACAAGCTAATTAGCAGCTTAGTTAGCAAGGTATACCCACTGTCAAATGAGACCTGGAAGGTCCTGGAAGCAAAGGACGCTATCAGTAAATCTGGGGAGAAAAAGATGCTTTAGAAGGAGTAACACAGAAGACAACAAACCACAATTTTGATTAAGACTGGACCTATGAACACCCTGTGGTAGGTGAGGTTCATTTTGGAATTTTGTAATAGTACGCAAATATTCTTTCTCAGATAGAAAAGCCTGACAGAAGGGAGACTGGGAATACTATGGTTCTGTTCACCTGTCAGGCATCCAAACTAGCTAACACAATTAAATGACTTGTTCCTTGTCGAACCAAAGCCACACTATGTCTATACACTAGTACTGGTGCCTTGATATTCATTTATTCATTCATTTAATCACTTAACAAATGTTTAGGGCATACATACATGTGGGTTAACAATACCTGAGGAAGTCTACTGTAAGCAAAATGAATTTAGACCTTACTTGAGAAGGTCCTGACTCCTGGTAGAAAGAGGCATTAATCAAATAATGATTAAATATATAACTAACAGTTTAAAAAAAACTTATTTGTGTAACAAAGAAAAATAATGAGCCCTGAGCATATTTAATAAAGAGAGACAGTTAACTGTCAGAGAGAGCAAAGAGCTCAGAAGTGTATTCTGGCAAAAGAAACACCATGTGCTAAGGCCCTGAGGTAGGATGAAATGTGAAGCTTTCCAAGAATCAAAGGAAAACTCTTCCTAAAAAGTCATATGAATTCAAGAATGAGAATCCTTAAACACTTGGCCAGCAATTCCTTAGCTTGGCATTTGAGCTTTTGCTATCTTTGAACGAAAGGACTCAGAAGGCTCAGTACTCTCTGTGGGCCAGAGAAGGCACTCATCCCTCTGTCTGTCCTATGGGGCTGGATCTGTGTGCCTGTGGGCAGTAACTGGCAAGACCTCTCACTCCAACAAAACTTTGAGTGACTTCCAAAGTCATCTGGAATCAGTTATCAGCTAGAAAACGTCACAGAAATTTCAGGCTAAGAGAATATTAAACATTCTTGAAATGCTTGCAAACACTGGTCTGTATTAGAGATGATCTTATAGCCAAGGTGATCTCTTTTCATTAAATGTATTATTCTCCCAGTGCCAGCCCTAGGGAGAAGAGAAAGATGAACAAGTTGAGTGGCTGACTCTGGAATCTCAGCTGGGATCCAATTAATATGGGAACTTCCTGATCTGCAATGCTTCAATTAAAGTCATCAATTAAGCTTGCATCTCTATTGGCTGACTGCCTGGCAAATGAAGTTCCTATTTCATAATACATGTCATTATTAGTTTCCTTAAAGATTCCAAAGTTTGACTTGCTTCACTGATGAGAAAAAGAAAGGGCTATTTTGACTGTGTTCTCTCATAGAGTGAACAGTAAATTTTCAATCGCCTTGATTAGATCTTTAAAATCATTATTACCTTCATTAAATTAGATATATTCTTTGTATGAATTGGGAAAATGGAGACGGAATCTATGGGAGAAGACAGAGTAATGCACTTCTTTTGGAAAAATATGCTTACAGGACAGAAAGCCACCCTTGAGATAAAAACTAGGTAAAGGATTAACCCCCATATTGTATACTTAGTATATTTTATAAGTTTTGATAGCCTTGAAATATAGTGTTGCTTTAACTTCTGGTATCTATGAATCACCTGAACTGATAATTCAGATCATAAGTAGATTCCAACCTTTTTTAAGGTACCACCTAATGCAGTCAAATAGAAATATGTTTTTATTTTTTCCACTTATGAAAAATCTGCTATTTTCTGAGTAAAAACTGAAGTCTTTAGAAGTGAGGTTGCCACAAACTGTGTGATTTAGAGCAAAAGCTGAAGATATGACAGACTTGGAGGAGAAACGTACCTAAAATCGAACTTAAAATTAGAATATTTTAAATTCAGAGGCTCTTTTTGCATGTTTACTTATTTAATATCATGTTGTCACCCACTAAGTCTTTTAAAAACTGGAAATGGAATTTAGGGTAGTACAGTTCTAAAAGTAATAGAGGAACAGACATTAGAAAGCAGGCCATTACTTTTTAAGATACTGTCAGAAAGTTAGAAGCTTTGTGTTCAAAAATATTTCATAAAAATAGCTTTGTCTGAAATTTCACTGTTTCATCTCAACTTTTCCTTTCTATGCCACAAGTACATGAATGACTAATTTCAATCTTAGGAAATTTTCTATTTTCTAAACATGAAGCTATAAAATACAGATATACTGAAACTTATTTCAACATGGGGATTTTTCTTTTTTAGATCACATTTAGAATTCACTGGTATCCTGAGAGTCACTGGAGTATCACATACATCTCACTGCAAAAATCACATGCTGGTCCTAGATATTCTCTCCCTTAATGGATGCTGTTCATGAACCGCTTCTATTTTATAGTTATTTTGCTGTTTCTACAAAACAAAATTACATAGGTGGGAAGTTCCTTAGGTTCATGATTCTTCTGTATGTACGTATTATCTGTTTTAACCATCAGTACAATTCAGCTTCTATAACAGCTGGTGAGCTATGCCCTTAGTTTTACAAACATGATTCTTTTATTCTAGACATTTAAAATTTCTCAGAGTAAACCCCCCTCACCTGTAATCAGTAACAACATTTAAGAGTGACCCTGCTAATCCTCCCATGAATATTGAGATTCATGTTTTCATTGTATTATCTTTGTATGTTCATTGTTCAACTATAATTGCATCAATTTCCCCAAAGTATACTATGTACCACAGTCAAATTGTCTACCTGTATTAAAAACAAAAAACAAAACTGTGCTGTGACTCCAATCCTATGTAACTGTCCAAGAGGCAAACCCTAAGAGGGATACTCTTCAGTGGAACAAGTGGTTTAGTATCTAAAGTACTTATGAAGCTATTCCCATAATGCTGTTAAAATTATTATACTAGAAGTCTAACTTGTCATAACGTAGAAATGACTCCATTGCATTTTTCAGGAAGCCTTGTGATTCTTGCAAATTTCTGGAATTAGGAAACTATCATACAATTTAAAGAATTATTCTTTCTGCACAGTGCACACACTATTGCACGATTTTCCATTCTCCTGCTGTCTTCTCTGGTGGACAGTGCTGTACTTCTTGCGTAAAGCATGAAGAGCTCAACCCCTTCCTCATGAACCTACTCACAGAAGCATGTTAGAATGCTATAAATTAGAGAACAACCAATTTCACACACCTCCAAACAACACATGCTCTTTACCAGCCCGTCCGTCAAACACACAGCTCTCAGCTAAAGCGCCTCCTGCCTCTGCGGACTGGAGCTTCCACAGACCAAATCCTAAATGAAGGGGCAGAGTGCTGCCGTGGCACCTCCACCTCCACTTCCAGATCAGAACCAGGGTCCTTCAAGAAGCGCATGTGGAGTACAGGACTGTAATACACTTCCTCCCTGCGTTCTAACTCTACGGCACAAGCTTTCTCCTTGCATAACTGATCCCAATTCAAAAACAGGGAAATGGTTAGAAAGCAAAGGGCACCTTTATCTTTCCAGAGAAGAGTGACAGACAAGTAGCCCTGTGTCTTTACCTGTCACCTCCTGGGTGGAGAGTCCAGATGTAAAGTGTCACATCTTGTGTGTGTCTTTTCTTAGTGAAATTGTTGACTAGCCCACTTCACAACAACAAAAAGTGTATATTGTGCCCAGAGAAATAAAATCTACTCCCTTTTAAAAATGGAAATCTGGAAAGGCATCTTCTGCTAGCCTTGCTGGGTAGTTTGGACTTGAAGTAAAACCATCACCACCCTCTCCCCATTCACACCGAGATTTAAAAAGGCAGGCGACTAAAAGGAACCATGAGCCAGTCCGTTCCTATCAGAAAACAGCCATAAGAGCGAATCACATTGGGGAAAGGCTCGACAACTCAGAGAGACCATCTCCTCAGGACGGGAGGAGAGATATGGAGCCATTTTTCACTAGGTTCACAAGAAAATGTCAGCTCACAGCTGCTAGTGCACTGCCAGAGCGCATCTTAATTCCGTCAAAAGCGACCCAGCCAGTCACCCTCATAGAACATTTTCTCAAAGAGTCCATTACGAATCAGATTCCCTCTATTCTGAGCATCTTCTTGATAAATTCTTTGGTAACTGCATGGCACGGATCTGCATCCTATTCAAAACTAAATGCCTTCCCCCATGTCCTCTTAAAATTATGTGAATTAGACACTTCTGATCTAATCATCAAAAAAAAAAAGAGAAAGAAAGAAACCAGCTCTCTCCACTACCCACCCTCCTCCAGCTTCTTGACTAATACCTCTGGGCAGTTTACTTCAGCATAGAGTGGATTCTTGACCAGTGCACAATGACAAACTGGCATACAAGTCTGCTATCACAGAAAGCACAGGCAGTGCTTTCTTTGTAAAAACACAAGAAAATACACATGCTGGAACAAAAGACACTCTATCTGCACGACAAGGAACGGAAGAAATTTTGTGTTGGTTTTACACACATCTGTACCCACTTAGAAACGGCTTTGCACCTATTTAAATTACAGCATATTGTATTGTTTCCTCAGAGCCAGCCCCCCAACCCCAAATTGATTTTTAAGCTTTGACTCCAGTGAGAGGTAAAACACACTCTGTTGGAAGAATACCTGGCGTGTGCCTTTGTTGGTAGGGTGCCATTTCAAACTTATTATATTTGAACTCAATTTTGTGGGAAATTGAGATAAGGCAAATGCAGTCAGATATCTCTGAATTATTCTGACATTATGAGAAATGCCAAGTCAGCATATATTTGCTGTTTACATCTCACAATAACCTACATCATGCATTTGCAGCTTTCTGGAGCAAAATGCTAACTATTCTCCAAACAGCCACCTGACAGTCTAGGGCTGAAACACAGATTCTGACTCACAAGGAGAGAGACATCATGATGGCTCTCTACTGGCTGTATTAAACAAAAGCTCGGCAAGCACACGAGAGGCATTTGGTAAATGAAGTGAGTCAAATCAAGTTTAGGTTCACATCTGGTGGAACATGGCACTGTCTACCCAGGGCTTGGGGAGCAGAAGGGTCTGAGGTTATAAATAGAAAACATACACGTACTCACATTCAGATATCTAAGCAGACCCGGGGCAGATTCAGCTTACTAACCTAGAGCTCTGTTCAGAGGAAGCAGGGAAGCCGCACGTCCTCTCCCACCTTTCCATGGTCCTCATCAGTGTCTTCTCAGACCACCTGTACTGATCCAACCCATTCTCAGATCACAGAATTCTCTTGATAGAAGGATCTCAGCTGTGCTTTGATTCTCTCAGCCTGGATGTCTAGAATTTTCTTCTTAAAGCCAGACACAGTAACACAAAACTGCCGCTGAGGTCTTTTGTTTTCCCCTCCTCTCAAAGATGAAGCATGCAGCACTTCTCTCTCTCTCACCCCCCTCTCTCTTCCTCTCCCTGGCTCTCTCCCTCTCCCCTCTCGAGCTTACGCTCTCTCCCTCGGTTTCTCTTTCCCCAACCCCCACCAGCAGCCTCATTGGATCCCCGTGCCGTAGGGGTCATTTACATCTCTCAGCAGGAGAACCTGTGTTCCGTAGGCGCCTGTCTCTCACTTTTGGGTTTTCTCCGAGAAAGGGAGGGGAGCAGCTCGCTCTAGGTGAAGTCAGGTGACCCCTCCTTTAAAAGCCAGAGAGATGGATGGAGTGTGTGAATTTTAATATACACACAGGCACATTTACATTACAAAGCAGAGAGGAAAATCTAGCTTCCAGAGATTAGGCATTTTTGTTTTTGCTTTCATAGTCCCTTTTTAGCAATTAAGGGAAGCTAGTATAGTATAATGAAATGTAATTAAACTTTTCAGTGTTAAAAACAAGGCTGCATACTTTCAGAATCATCCAGCTGAACAATTCTTTTAAACTTGTAAGCATGACTCTTTTTTTTGGATGGTCAAAGAATCAGTCATTTTACTATTTACACACTCTTTCTAATTGGCCTTTTCTTTGACATCTACTTTAGCGTATCTCAAAGGACCATCATAAAAGACAAAATATAACAATAATAATAATGTGAAAGCAAAAAATAAGTGACAAAAGTAGAGCAGACAGTATGGATAGAAATCAGTAGTTTCCTATTGGAGAATCTAGATTCAATAATGAGTAATTTCTGCTCTTAGGCAAATAACTTTCTTTCTCTACTTCAATGTTTTGTCTGAATATAGAAAATAAATGTAATAAATGTAGCATCTCCCCTCCCTGCCAGTCAAGCAGGCCTGACAGAGGAGGATGTCCAGCTAGATATAGCAGTAGCTCAGGGCACAAACAGACAAACAACCGGAAAAGCTTCTGCTAACCTTGTACTGTGTTGAAGATAATTTTATGATGTGCAGACCCAGACCCTGAAGAGTACATTTGCTACCGCCTAGCTTCCTACTCCAAAGTTTCTGACATCCAATGGAGACTATCTCTCCCATCTCTACTATGCATTCTGCTCTTAGAAACACTGAAAAGAAAAATGAGATAATGTCTAAATAATCTATTTTGAGAACTCTAGATAAAAAGTAATTTATAAAAATAAAGACAAGTAATTAGAAGGAGAATCAACAAGTCTGATGAGAACAAGTACCAGAAGAAGAATCTCTTACTTGGCCTTTGATGTTCCATGCATAGATTCTTAATTTCAAAAGCATGGTGATACTGATGCCTCAGCAAAAAAAGAAAACAAGGGAAGAGCTGACATAGAATAACATTATCCCTGCCTCAAAAGATAACATTTTGAACCCTTACACAAACAGCCTCTCATTCTCTTCAGAGTGATGTCAGGGGAGGGCTGCATTTACTGCAGGGACTGAAATACACCCTGTGCCCTCCATAAACACCAATCAGCAGTAGATATGAAATGAGGAACAGGTATTCACTGTTCTTGCCTGTTCTGTATCTTAAAAGCTTTATCTTGCATGGAAAAGAGCCTATTTAGGCTTTTAAAATAAATTATATGCTGACTGAAAAATTTAGCTTCACTGTATGTTACCAAAATTGATACCAAAACATTGGACAAAAAAAATAAATCTTCTGTCAGAAAAGAGAGCAGGCTTAGGCAAATTTAGGGAGACCTACATTTTTGTAGGATGAAAACATAAAGCATTTCATTTCACCGTCCCTTATAACCAAATTAGGTGCTCTTTCACCTTTATTTTTCCCTTTTATACTAGATACCTTCATTTTGCATTTATCCACTTTTCCCCTTCCACCTCATCTCCTGGTCTTTCTTCTTTTGGCTGTGGTATCACATCATTTTCCCAGGATGTGCAAAAGGGAGGCAATGAGAGAGAAAGTGGGAAAGACATGTTATGTCAGATAATGCTTGTGTGCATGCTAAATCACTTCAGTTATGCCTAACTCTTTGGGGCTCTATGGACGGTAGCCCGCCAGGCTCCTCTGTCCCTGGGCTTCTCCAGGCCAGAATACTGAAGTAGGTTGCCAGGCCCTCTTTCAGGGATCTTCTCAACCCAGTGATTGAATCTGCATCTCCTGAGGCTCTTGCATTGTATGCAGATTCTTTCACCACTGAGCCCCTGGGGAAGATCATGTCAGATAATCCTTGGCCTTTAACCCAAACTTTAATGTATGGCAACTTTAAAGCTCCATGCTATGCTAACATAGACATGTGATGAACATGGAATCTAGACTGCATATTTTCAGTATTAAAATCAAAAGATAATGATTTAAAGAGGGTTATTAAAGCTTATTAACAGCAAGCCAAAGCTGGAGGGAAGAAGAAAGTAAATTAGCGAAAATGTTACAGCACTAACCCCAGCCATCCTTCTAAAATGTCTTCCATTATTCAAGGAGCAAACTGAAGTAATGACAGAGTGTGGAATATACCTTTACTCATACCTTTATTTATCCCACCAGTGCTTATTGAGTATTTCCTTCATGCTAAGCCTTATTCTAAGTACTGAGGAGCTACAAGATAAATACGAGTCTAGGCCCTTTCAGAAGTTGAACATATATACTACTGAAGTACAACCGATGTTTTTACAAAATGTAATGGAGGTCAGGAAAGGGGGCAAAACTCTCCTTAGCAGGATGCATGATGGTTACAATTGGATGGGTGACATTCAAACTGAGCCTTTAAAAATGTGTCAGTTTTCTAGGTAAGAAAGCAAAGATAGGAGGATATCAAACCAAGAGACACAAAACACATGAATAAACAAAGACATGGTACAGCAGGGTATGGCTAAACTCCAGGATGTGTAGGGGAGAGTGATTTCAAAGGCAGGTATGAACAGACAGTGAACAATCTTGGATGTTCTGCCCAAGTATTGCTGCTTTAACTGAGATGCAAATTATTTGTTTTGCAAAGATTGCTTTGACAGCAGTGCTAAGGGTGGATTACAGTAGCATTTCCAAAACTTTATAATGATAAGAATTACCTGCCAGTGATAGTAAGTACATAGATTCCTTGATTCTACTCTCAATTTAGAGGAGAAGGCCAGGAATCTCTATTTTTAACAAACGTCCCAGGAGATAAGACATATAAGGATAGTTACACAGACAGTTAATACGCTCAGGATTATTATTAACCCAAAAGAAAGATTTCTGCTTTTTCATACTTAAATAAGATATTTTTTACATAAAGGATGAGAAAAGTATCAGAATCACATATGATAAGTGCATTTATTTTGTACTTTGAAATATAACATTATAGTCAATAGACTGTGCAATACCATTCCTATTTTATCTTCTGTTAAATACTTTGTCCTGTCAGCTGAACTTATTTATCATCTCTCCTGATATCAGGAATTTTCTCACATCTACATCTTCGATTCCCCTTCCTAGAGTGAACTCTCCTTCCTCTGTCCATCTCCACTTTTTCTCTCCTTCAAGTACTCACTGCTAACAACATGCATAAGAATCCACCCCTTCTTCAGTGTGGTTAACACTTAAGGTCTAATGATATTATAAATAGCAGCACCAGGAATAATCATACTAATACACAACCTTCAGGTTAGTTCCTCAGGATTTAGCTTCTAAAGTTCTCAGAATAATTCCATGAAGCACTATTATCATCACTTAACCATTAACGAAAATGGTCTGGAGACTTAAATAATTCATCAAGGATCACAAAACTAACAAATGACAGTTTCTAGATTAGGACCCAAGTCAGTCTGTGTTACATGATTAATATCATATTGTATTTTACTCCCTGAGCATCTGGAACTCAAAAGATGGCAGTTGGTTATATCTTAGATAGCATTACTATTTTGGCTTCTGCTCTTTTGTATAATGGCTGAAGGAGTTGGACTTGCTCTGGATTTCTCTGCCACTCTAAGCTGTGTAACCAAAGGCAAGTCATTTAGCCTCTCTGTGCTTCCTCTTCCTGACCTATCTCATAGTTTCATCTGGTAGCTTAAGTGAGAATCCCTCTTAAGTGTTTAAGATAATGCCTGGACTAAAATTCAGTAAATGTTAATTATCATTTTTATTGTCATTATTGTTGTTATTAGCAAAAGTTTTCCCTCTTATCCAGAGATTTTAGGGGTGAAAAAGCACTACTGATTCTGTGTATTATTAAATATAGCTTAAGTAGCTTTCATTCTAGTTTACAGAACTACAGTCTATTTGATAAAGTTAGAAAGCTGCACCAACTAGCACTTAACTAATCATGAACTACATATATGGCTTTATTACTAGATCTGAAAAGTACAGTCTCTTGAGACATTTGTGATGGCTTCCTAGCAGGTAGAGAATAGAAATTACACAACTTTTTAAAAGCAGCAATTTTACGTTAGCAATAAACTAAATACTATTTTTTCTTAAAAACCAGTTATACCTACTCTGTGCAAAAACTACTCTTTTTTCTAAATAAATATTTCCTATATCTCCATGGAACATTTCCTTGCATTAGAGATATGTTTAACAGGAAACTAAATTTCTTTTAAGTGTGCAATGTACTTGTCAGTTAAGTACATGTTTAGTGTAGATATGGTGTTATGCTTCAAAATCAAATAAATAGATCTCTGACAGTGGTGAAAATTCTACACAAGAATTATGATTATCACATTTGCAAACTATAGGCAAACATAACATCAAGAAGATTTTCATAGAAAAAGATCCTACTTTTTAAGTTTTGTGTGACTGTGGACTAAATGATTGATGCATTATCCTGTTGTTTATTGGGTGTGCATGTAGACTACTTTGGGTTGGCAGGTATAGTTAACATTTGCAGAGCAAAATCTCTGCAAACTTTTTCTCCTTGCTTCATAGGCTGCATGGCAATTTTCATCAAAAACAACTTATCTCTTTTTGACTGTTTATACCAAATTAATGCATTTTCAGTCTGTGTAAAAAGTGTCCTATTCTACTTGAAGACAGTTATATGTATGCACATGCCTGCATAATTATCACAGGCAACGATTAAAGTTTCATTATCCTCTTCCTAGAGAAGAAAAGCAAGAAGCAGAAAATTTCTGCTTTGAGTTTTTCTTTAGCCTGGACTATCCAGCCAAAGCAGGTGCTTTGAGAATGGCCTTTAAATATAGAATGGTGACAAAGACACAGGACTTTAGTGACCCTGATTTCACTATTTCCCAGCTGTGTGGTACCAGATAAGTTACTCATTTGCAAAACAGAATTCTGTCTGTTGCATAGAATTCTAAAGCATCTAATGAAATAATGCAATAAAGTGCTAAGCATTAATGTCTAGCACACCGTTTCCATTACCATTTTCATCACCAGCATCATCAACACCGTCACATCATAAACACCACCACCACTGTCATCACCATCACAATCATCATCTTCCTACTCATCACCATCTCCGATATTTACCATGTACCGGGCACTGCTCTAAATAATTATGCAATTAAAGATAGCTTTCTTTATCATTGTTACAGTATTTTTTATTGGTTTTCAGCTCATGAGATTATATGTTCGGAGCCTATTGCCCTATGTAAAACATACCATCATGTTCCAATAGGTCTCAATCAAAACAGAAACTTACACTTGAATGCCTCTCAGTACATAAAGTAAAAAAGAACATAACATATTTTTCCCTTCACTAATCTTTCCTTTCCATAAGCAATTCTCAGGACCAGATCAAGCACTTGGATGGACCTCCTTAGATGATTTCTAAGTCCTTTAAGGGTAATTTATCATACATTAGGAATGCATATAAAAATATACTTCATATTACTGAGGAGACCAAAGCACAAGTAGAAGTGAAGTACATTCTGTACCAAGGAGGCATAAATAAATTCCATTGTTGACAGCTGTCCTTTATGAATCTCATTTCTGATCTCATAATGAGTCATCCCACTGCTGACTTCTGAAAACCAGGCTGCATTGTGATCTTTTATTTTCTTCAGAAGCTCACGGTTTTCCAAAACCTCTCATTTACTTTACCATGTGAACTCTTCCAGATGGACTTGAATGGGGGTATATATGGGTTACCTGCTCTATAAGACCAACTTTGCCCGGATTAAGCCTGGACAATACTGTAAAGTAGATGCAATTTGTCAGCAGTGCCTTCCAACTTTCCTTCGTCGGACATTTAAGTCACTCAGTGGCACTTTCTATTGCTGTTAGAGTATTTTCTGATTTTGATTTTTATCTCATAGCAAAGCCAGAATTCACGAGATTACATTATATTACTGTGTACATTTTATGTGTTACTTGAGGTAAGGATACTTGTGGTCTTAGTGACTTGGATGGTTTGCATAATCTCTTCAAATGAAGACATTCCTTGGAAATAGAAAATAAAAATAATTCCCACAGATTCTAAACCATGTTTATTTAAATAGATAGAACTCAACAGGGTATATTTCTTACCAAGCCCAGTTTCAAATCATGAAGAAAAATGAATATAGTGGGAGCTAAATACTCTGACCTTGCAAATTATTTTGGAAAAAAGGGCATTGGATGGGCACCTTGGTTTTGAATTGTAACGCCACCTTGAACTGATTGTGTGACTTTGGGCAAGATAGCCTAATATCCCTGAGTGTTATTTTTTCATTCTGTAAAATAGAGAATACAATATCTAAAAGTGAATCAAATCACGGAATTGCTAGCATAGCATCTGGAATATAATAGACTCTCAGGAAATAGGATTTTCCTTTTTGCTGTTCCTATGGAGTCAGCCACCTACTACATAGCTCTTTTTTTCCATGGGTCATTTCCATGGGTCACCTGATCTGCTCACATCTCTTTTGTTCACCTGACATTTGCCTTTAGTGTCATCCAGCATAAATGGTTTCACTGTTCAAGTAAAATGCGCTTTTGCAGAGGGTCTAAATTTTAGTCAAGTAATGTACTTTCCCCAAGGCATCAGAACAACAATAAAGCCAAAATGAAATTAAACTGAATTGAAAAAATAGCGAGAAAAGTAAAGAAAGAAGAGAAGGATAGAAGAGGTAGAATTGAGAGAAGAAATAGTTACAGGACCTACCCAGAGGCCAAGAGATGGTACTATAGGAGAGTAGAGAAAATTCGAGTGAACTCTACTAGGGTTCAGGAGACCTGACCTTGGGTAACTTGTTTAATGTCAATGATTTTCTCTATGAAAAGACCTCCCTATCAGGTCTTTCCCCAAGACCTCATTCAACTCCTAGATTGTTGGTTTCAGGCCATTAAGAAGTAAAACATATCTTGGAGACCCTCCAACATTGACACTAAGTCGGGTTGACTCCCACTGACTCAGCCTGACTCTGTTGTCACACAAGGCTGTATGTTTTACCTACCTCAGCTCACTTACTCTCTGTGGTAGTATATTATCCCCATTTTAAAGAGGAAGAATTTTTGGCTCAATGAGTTCACATGACTTTCTTACATGCCTCTTTGGTCAAAGAGGCAAAAAGATAGACCAGGGATTAGCAACGTCTTTCAATACAAAGCCAGAGGTACGTCTTTATGTGCTGTGGGTGCATGTTGCCACCCAAGGGACGGAAACTGGGAAAAAATCTATATAGGAATTAAACCTTCATTGAATGACTCTGCAGTGATATTTTAGATAAATGAGAAGAATCCTGAAACAGTCATGGAAATTTGAGGAAAGCATGCCCGGTTATGGCAGTGATGTGCTGTCTAATGTTTAACAATTGGCTCTACAAAAACCTCAAAACAAACTAATTTGTAGCATTTGCCAATTTTTGTGGAGTAAATAGGCCACCATAGCCAATTTCAAGCTATCAACTTAAACTCCCTGAGCTGGAGTTGAGAAGAAATGTACACAAATGGCTCTTTCAGGCCAACGTGTCTGTCTCCAGCATATCACTCTATGTGCATGTGCGTGTATGAACTTGAATTTACATGCTGGTTTAATTTTCTTAAAAACATAACAAAATGAGAGGGTGAAATATCTATGCAAATGTTTTTCAAGTAAGTATGAGTACCATATGTTTCAATTATGTGCTAATTTTCTCTTTTGGACACCTATGCAGATCACTAGTCTACCTCTTTAAATTTCAAAATATAACTGTCAATAACATCAGCAAATGAGGGAAAACAAAACCCAAGCTCCCAATCTTTTAAAATATTTATTGATTTATTTGGCTGTGCCAAGTCTTAGCTGTGGTACCCAGGATCTTTAGTTGGGGCATGTGACTGTTAGTTGCAGCATATGGTATCTAGTTCCCTGACTATGGATCGAACCCAGATCTCCTGCATTGGGGTCTTGGCCACTGGACCACCAAGAACTCCCGAAGCTCCCGGTCTTGACCATCTTCTTTCTTTCCATGTGTTGGTGATTCTTGCATTAGTTTTGCATGGATACTTCAAAAGATGTTCTGTGAGATGTGTGATGTTTCCTTCAGTTCGCCAGCAGGTGACAACAGCAGTATTTGTTAGTACTGTCTCAGCGAAGGGCCATGAGGGAAACCTGATCAGAAAGGAGGAACAAAACTACCCTATGGCCCTGTACTCCTTATTCCTCACCTTAAAGTGCCATAACTACTTGAATTCCTCTGAGACAAAGGCAATGCGCCTGACAACTTGTAGGAAAATTGCAGGCATAGTCTACACAGCTCCATGGGTAAGCAGAGTTTTTGTCATTTGTGTAGAATGCCTCTCACAAATGATATTTGGATAGATTGTTTGAGGAATGATTTCTTATTGCTGAGACAATTTACTACATCTTATTCATTTCTTAAAATTGTGAGAGACAGAAGTAAGAATATAGCAGAGGGTTAAATGTGAAGAATATTCTTACATAAGAAAATTTGCACAAATTCTTGAAGTATTGATTATATAAATGTGCAGAAATTTTTCCCCACCTATACAATAAAAGAAAAATAAGAAGGATGCTGAACACATCATTGCTACTTAGAGGAAAATGAGTTCCAAATTGAGGAACAACTCTCTTTTTAAAAATTATGATAAAGGGTAGGAAAGAATTCTAAAATTTTATTGTATGGTTTATTTTTTTCCTTTTTATTTATTTATTATTTTTCTTTTTTAAAAAATTAATTAATTTATTTTTCTTTACATTTTCGTGTTGGTTTTGCCATGCATTGACATGAATCCGCCATGGGTATATATGTTCCCCTTCCAGAACCTCCCCCTCACCTCCCTCCTGATTCCATCCCTCTGGGTCATCCCGGTGCAGCAGCCCTGAGAACCCTGTATTATGCATCAAACCTGGACTGGCGATAGAACAACATACTTATATCTGAGGATAGACAAAGCAGTAAATAAAAATGACATAAAAAGTTGAAATAAGAAATAATGTTTTTAAGAAATATTAAGAAATAAGAAATAATAGTAATAGAAGAAACAATGCTTTAGGACCAAATTAAAGCAAAGGATATTAAAAATGGGAAGAGCATTTTATTAGCTTGGTAGGCACCAGGACAGACGGCTAAAGGAACTGTGTTTTGGAGACTGCAGAATTTTTGGCTTGATCTTTAAGAACAAAATGTAAATATCATTCTTCAGTCATTGCTTTTCTTTTTAATAAAGAATTAAGTTAGAGTAACACCTTGAACTTTCTTCCTAAATGATTTTTTAAAATTTCACAATGTTCTATGTTTTAGAAAACTTCATAAATAATGAAAGCAACAGAAAAAAAAATGAAAGCATGATTCAGAGTTTTCAAAAATTTATAAGGTCTTTAAATTTTAGATTGTCAACTTCAGAAACAGAATTCAAATGTAATGAAGTTAAAAATAGCACAAATTGAGTCAAGGCTAAAGTTCATCAAACTTAGGAACAGTATTAGTCCTCAGATGAGCATTTCCAATAGGACAGCTGGAGTAGGAGGAGTGAAGAACACCCATCATAAATTCCTTAGGTAGAACAAGTAGGTCTTAGTAAACAAGTGGCTGTCTGGTCATGTACAAGGACACTTAGAAGGTGATCAATTATAATGACTATATAAAAACTTAGATACATACCTGAATGAAGACTGAAGTATCTTTTAATAATAAAACAGAATTTAATGCTAAAATAAAATCTAAAAGGTGTCCTAAAATGGCCATCAGCAGGAAAAATTATGTTTTCCAGAATGATTCATGACATAAAGCCATGTTGGCTTTGTGTTTGAAGGATGTTGATTTGACGTGGAGATGGTTTGATGTGTTCCTCTGAAACTGTATGTGTGTTTGCAAGATGTGAAAGAGCATCATTATAACTGTCCCATGATTTACAGGGCTATTCTGGAAACTACTTTCTAAATTGGTTTCCAGTGGTTTTGGAAGAAAGTCCCACTGTATATGAGCTTTGGAGCTTTGTCCCCTATGGATTTTCCCCACTGGAATTCAATAAAATGTAACTGAATTAAAATGGGTGAATCCACAGTTTCAATTGCTGGCTCTCAGGTTAAAAAAGTTTCGTTTCTCAGGAATCCACCTTGACAAGGGCTGAGTCCAGGACCCAGGCTTTTAGAAAGGAGTGCTGTACCAATAAACACCTGTGTGCATGAATAAACAGCAAAATAACTGCAGTAGTGAAATAGCATTTAATTTAGGAACTGTAGAAAAACTCAACATATTTCTATTCTAGCACACAGGATGTGGCCTACTTCTTTAAAATGTCAAGCATAGAGACACAGATTTTATTTAAAGAACACAGAAACACTTCTTTCCTTCTTTGATCGACTCAAGGATATAGTCTTTTCTCATCAGGGAAAAGATAAGTCTGATGCTGTTTTCTGAATAGCCATACTAACATAATACGGTTGTCATAATGTATCAGGGAACCTGTTAGGCTACAGTTCATGGGGTCGCAAAGAGTCGGACACGAATGAGCGATTTCACTTCACTTCAGTGTATCAGGGAGCTCTCAAAGGCATTATCTCATTTCCTCATTATAAGCAAATATGATAAGACATATAAGAATCACAAAGGCTAAGTGTAAACCAAGATTTTTTTCTGTACTTTTTTTTAACCATTAAATGATGCAATAGCTAAGAACTATTTTCTACATCACTCTACAGGTTCTAGTTAGGCATGCATGGTTCCTGGCTTAAGATGAACAAGCTTTTTCTTCATGCATGTATGTACATTTTAAGGGGGAAAATATTTACATAACCCTTTACTTACATTTGTATCTATTTGTTTATTAATGTAAAATGCACATACAAATTAAAACTAACCAAGGAGACAATAAAATTTCCACCCTTGAGTTTTGTTACAACATACTTTTTGAAGTTATCATTAAACTTTAGAAAGTCAAACAAAATGACATTAATTAAAACATTTTAAAATGAGATAAAAATCTACCTAAGAGGAATGCTTTTAATTTTGTTCTGTTCCAAGTTAGTTTGTTTAAAAGTTGATTAGGTTTATGCAAGTCTGAATTTGCAAACAAAATAGAAAATGGGTACTTATTTTTAGAAAACATTTCTATTGGTGGAAGAAAGCCAAAAGTTGTGTGAGTGTTCTAATTTCTATAAGTTTCAAACAGTCGTAAAAGGTTTTAACAAGAAGAAATCACAGATTAGTTTTTTTTTTTCTTTTTAACTATTGAGTTGAAAAGCTCTTAAGAAAAGTTTTACACAATGAATTGTCTATTTTGCCATCAAGTCAAAATTATCGACTTTGGTACCACTCACTTTTCCTTCTGGGCCAGTATATAACATTTTTGTTTGTACTCTGTCATTTGTTTTTTTTTTTGGGATTTAAAACTATGTCATTTTCTCACATAATTGCTCCTCTCGTGGTCATATCCTTATTCCTTGCTTTTGAGAAAGCCATGCTATTTATTTCTCCTCTTTCTTGTCCCATAGGTGAGTCACCTAGCTTATTTGAGCTAAGTGTCCATGTCTATAAAATGAAAAAGCAGCCGAGATATTCTTTATGATTCATTCTAATTTTGAAACTTTACGCAGTTTAAGAGAAAATCTGAAAAATCATACAATATGATGTAATATTAGAAGGCAAGGACCAGGAAAGTTTCTTTTTCATTATTTGAAAAATGTGCCTAGACATAATTCCCTGCCTGATATCTTATATCCCAGATATGTTCACATTGCAAATGTGAGAGAGAGAAATGGTGAAGCCAAGAAAGAGTGAGGCAGGTGGAGAGAGACAGAGAAGGGTCTCCTGGACATTGATAGATTACATATGTATCAGAGGTGCTAGTTAAGTGCTATTACACTTGCAAAAACCCCACCAGCCTCTTCTCTCTCTCTGTTAAAAGCAGCTCAGTGCTTTCAGGTACCCTGGAAAAAAACAAAACAAAGCAAAACTTTGGTATCACCCTTGCCTCCTCTCTGTCTTTCACTCCCCAGAGCAAACCTGTCAGCAAATCCTGTCAGCCCTACCTTCAATAAAGAGTCAGAATCTACTTTTTTCACTACCCTCACTACCAGTAGGCTACTCTCATGTCTAATCTAGATTATGGCAGTAGCTTAACTGGTCTCCTCATTTATGGTCTCTTCTTAGCCAGACTTCTGATCTTGTTAAAACAGAAATCAGATCCTTTCAGTGAGTTTAAACTCAAAGATGTTTCATTGGATTCAGAGTAAAATCCGATGTCATAATATGATTTATGAGACCCTTGACAACTTGCAGGCCACTTCCAGTGCCTTCCCTCTCACACTCACCTCTTTTTTTTTTTTTTTTTAGCACTTATCAATATCTAACATATTGCTTACTATTATGTATTTTAATTTTTTTAAAAAATTCTGTAACACCTTATTAAAATGTAAGTTTGGTAAGGCAGGGATTTGAGTCAGTTTTGCTCACTTCTCTATCTTTAGTACCAAGAACTGTGCCTGGCACATAATCCTCCATAAGTATTTGTTGAATTGAATTGCATTGGATGGAACAAAGAATGGAAACTGTGAATTACACTCCAAATAAATAGGAGTATGAAGGCCATTGCTTGGTAAAGAAAAACATGTATAAACTACTCAGCAGTAAGAACCCACTTTGGAGGTTCATTCAGTGGTCTCAAGTTACAAATGAGAAAACTGAGTTCAGAGTAGTTAAGGTCACAAGGACAGTTAGTTGAAGAACATAAGGCTAGAAACCTGATCTTTAAACCCTCCTATTCCAGGACACTTCCCAGAGATACAAATCATTTAATCACCAAGTTTAACCAGGACAAAACACAAGCAAGATAAAAAGGATTTTTTCTGCTTGCCTTGATTGCTACCAAACCTATCAAGTTAACTTAGCCGTAAAAGTGTTGGATAATATCTCCTAATTATTATAATAATACCCCTTTATTAAGAATTAACATTGCATAAAATATAAAAACACATTGAAAACTCTCAAATTGCAAAAAGCAATAGCAATCAATATGGTATGGAAAGTGGGCAGAGGTGTAGATGGTAAGAGTGGCAGAATGTTGACAATTAATAGAAATAGATGATGGCTATATGGGCTTCCTGGGTGGCACTAGTGGTAAAGAACCCGCCTGCCAGTGCAGGAGATGCAAGAGACACAGGTTCAATCTCTGGGTCAGGAAGATCCTTTGGAGGGAGTATGGCAACCCACTCCAGTATTCTTGCCTGGAGAATCCCATGGACAGAAGAGCCCAGCAGACTACAATCCATTTTGGGTCGCACAACACACACACATACACACAAACACACACACACTATTCCATTTACTTTCTCTTTATGTTAAAATTTAATAATTAAAGTTTAAACATTAAAAATAAATTAGAAACAAATATCAAATTTCAACTCATTTTTTTCTAAGTCCTTTAAAAAATAGAACCAAATTAGTAACCATTTTCTTCATTCTCTGCTTCTTTATGTGTGTGCTCAGTTGTATCCCAACTCTTTGCGGCCCTATGGACTCTAGCCTGCCAGGCTCCTCTGTCCATGGAATTTTCCAGGCAAGAATACTGGAGTGGGGTGCTATTTCCTACACCAGGGGATCTTCCAGACTGTCTCCTACCTTGGCAGGCAGATTCTTTACCACTGTACCACCTGGGAAGCCCCCCTCTCAGCCTCTTTATCTTCTCTTAATTCAAGAAGACAGAATCCTATTCTCCTACTTGTCATGCTGGGGCACAGCCAACTCTGAAGGACCCCGGATAAGCTTGACACTGGAGTGGTCCCCTTGAGAGGGGTGCACCATGAAGTCAAGTGTACTTACAGTTCATGGAATCAGATTCCCATTCTTTACTAAAAGAGGAACCTGTACATTTCTTTCCTTCCCCTAATTTAGAGGCAAAAGAGTAATAAAAATGTATATGTGGCACAGTCAAATTTTTTGGTATTGAAGAAGAATTTCTCTTCTATGGATTATCATTTATGTATTCCTATAACATTATCTATTCTAGATTCCTAGCTTTTCATCTTTTGATTTCAGACCAACTAAAATTCACTTTCAAATTTTCTATAGATTTCAGATTACTTCATTGATAATTTTCATTTTATTTGTTTTATTTTTAATTCTCCATATTTTTATTTTAACTTTAGGGCTCTCCAGCTGTATAGAATTTCACGAGTTCCCTTCATTTTGCCCTTGACTGCTCTTTCTCTGCATTCTCCTAGTCACTTCACTTTTTCACTTTCCTTATTGACACCTATCGTTACCTATCATGAAAAAAAATATATAATTTCATCTAGTGTCTATGACTCATAGTTGTATAATCCAGTTCAAATTTTTATAATTCAGGACTAAGCTAGGAAAGTCCTAAACTTCACACTTTTCTACTAAGGGAATCCCTTTTCCTGTGGGAAGACCTCCAACTGATAACTCTACTTAAGTCTTCTTTCATCTTGCTACTTGAATATAGTCATGATGTCCCTTGAAGTATCCCCATATGATGTCATTCCCTGATTAAAGCTCTTCACAATTGCCCCATTGTAGCTGAGGTAAAATCCAGCTCTTCTTTCTCAGAGGCCATGTAAAATTTGGTTTATCTGCTTCTGCAGCCCTATGGGGGATCTCATTGGCCTTCCCTCAGTTCCTTCCGAACTCCTACCTATGGTCAGTTATCTACAGGTCCTCTGTCTCAGCCCTTCGTTGATTTACTTCTTAGCACCAATAACAGTTTACTTTTATATTTTTATTCATTTGTGTGCTTTCACTTAAAAATCTACTTTCACTGTATTGAGTAAAATTTCACATTTCACTATATGTGAGCTCCTAAAGGACTAAAATCTCCTATTTGGCCACTATTCTCTTCCTAACCTTTTAAAAAAAGGTTAGGATACAATGGTATCCTAACAATCCTCCTAGGATACAATGGTTAGGAGGAACATTAATTTGAGCTATGTAAGTCTCACAAATATACATTTGGTTTATTCTTTCTTCATCTCAGGGAAATAAGAAGCCTTTCAATTTTGTCTAATTACAAAGTTCTAGTCATCTTAAATCTTAGAATTCTGGATTTTGTTTGCTTTTCTATTTGTTCATGTGTTTGATTTGGTATCACTAAGCTTGTCAAACTGACGTTTCTACATGTGCCCCTGAGCCTCTTAAAATCAGAAACTCTGCTAGGTTGTAAGATATTACAGTTATATACCAGTCAACTATACACACAGTCACAAAATGGCTGCCTTACTTAGTAAAGTCTGAGATATTATATGAAGCCTCAGTCCTTTAAAAATACCTGCTCCAATTTTATTTTATTAGAATTTTTCCTTTGAAGTTAGGTGCTGCCTGTAAAAAGTAGAGGAATAAAGCACAAAAGATTCACAAAAGTGCAAGAAGGTCACTGATGAAAATTAGTTAACAGATCATGTTGCTCTCTTAAAACTCAGTGACATCATATTTCACAATAACAAGACCAAAAACAATATAAACAATAACAAAGTTTACACTGAGTATTTAGTGTATTTGCACTACGTACACCAATGTCACAAGGTAAAAATTATTTAGCATATTTTACAGAAAAATAAATTGAACCTTAAGGAATAAAGTGACTTTCCCAAGGTCCTTCAGCTAACTTGGTGTTTGAACTTGTCTTCAAACTCAAGTCCTAGCCAAACATCATGTCATAGCAGTCTATAAAAGTAGGAGATTAGATGGATTAATCTCAGAAAAAGCAATGATTCTATACATACTAATCAACTTTTTGCTGTAGGAAAAAATGGTGTGATGAGAGAAAATAACAGGTCTGAAGATAACACAATGCTATGGCATAAACCTCTGCAGAGAATTCCTCCATGATATGAAAATGGGCAAAAGATAGATAAAGAAACTCATAGAAAAAGGAACACTAATGGATAAAAATAGTTTATATTTACTAAAAATTAAAGAGATAAAGTGATAATATTTTCTGGTTTTCAATTTTTAAAATTGCAGGGGATGTTAATTATTTTTCTTATTAGTTCAGTTCAGTTGCTCAGTAGTGTCTAACTCTTTGCAACCCCACGGACTGCAGCATGCCAGGCTTCCCTGTCCATCATCAACTGCCAGAGCTTGCTCAAACTCTTGTCCATTGAGTCGGTGATGCCATCCAAGCATCTCATCCTCTATCGTCTCCTTCTCCTCCCTCAATCAATCTTTCCCAGCATCAAGGTTTTTTTCAGATGAGTTAGTTCTTTGAATCAGGGGGCCAACATATTGGAGTTTCAGCTTCAGCATCAGTCCTTTCAATGGATATTCAGGGCTGATTTCCTTTAGGATGGACTGGTTGGATCTCCCTGCTGTCCAAGGGACACTCAAGTCTTCTCCAATTAAGAACTGATGCTTTTGAACTGTCATTGACGCCATAAGGGTGGTGTAATCTGCGCATCTCAGGTTACTGATATTTCTCCTGGCAATCTTGATTCCAGCTTGTGCTTCATCCAGTCCAGCATTTCTCATGACTTATTTAACTTATATACAGTTAAGTTAAATAATAAACAGGGTGACAATATGCAGCCTTGACATACTCCTTTCCCGATATGGAACCAGTCTATTGTTCCATATCCAGTTCTAACTGTTACTTCTTGACTTGCATATAGATTTCTCAGGATGCAGGTCAAGTGGTTTGGTATTCCCATCTCTTGAATAATTTTCCATAGTTTGTTGTAATTCACACAGTCAAAGGCTTTGGCATAGTCAAGAAAGAAGAAGTAGATGTTTTCCTGGAACTCTCTTTCTTTTTATGATCCAATGGATGTTGGCAATTGGACCTCTGGTTCATCTGCCTTTTCTAAATCCAGCTTCAACATCTATTGAAGTTCACAGATGAGGTACTGTTTAAGCCTGTCTTGGCAAATTTTGAGTATTACTTTGCTAGCGTGTGAGATGAGTGCAACTGTGCAGTAGTTTGAACATTCTTTGGCTTTGTCTTTCTTTGGGATTGGAATGAAAACTGACCTTTTCCATTCCTGTGGCCACTGCTGAGTTTTCCGAATTTGCCGCCATACTGAGTGCAGCACTTTCACAGCATCATCTATCAGGATCTGAAATAGCTCAACTGGAATTCTATCACCTCTACTAGCTTTGTTCATAGTGATGCTTTCTAAGACCCACTTGACTTCACATTCTAGGATGTCTAGCTCTAGGTGAGTGATCACACCATTGTGTTTATCTGGGTCATGAAGATCTTTTTGTATAGTTCTTCTGCGTATTCTTGCCACCTCTTCATAATATCTTCTGCTTCTGTTAGGTCCATACCATTTCTGTCCTTTATTGTGCCCATCTTTGCGTGAAATGGTCCTTTGGAATCTCTAATTTTCTTGAAGAGATCTCTAGTCTTTCCCATTCTATTGTTTTCCTCTATTTCTTTGCATTGATCACTGAGGAAGGCTTTCTCATCTCTCTTTGCTATTCTTTGGAATTCTGCATTCAAATGGATATATCTTTCCATTCTCTTTTACCTTTCACTTTCTTTCTCAGCTATTTTAAGGGCTCCTTAGAGAACCATTTTATCTTTTTTCATTTCTTTTTCATGGGGATGGTCTTGATCACTGCCTTTTGTACAATATCATGAACCTCTGTTCATAGTTCTTCAGGCACTCTGTCTCTCAGATCTAATATCTTGAATCTATTTGTCACTTCCAATGTATAACCATAAGGGCTTTGTTTTAGGTCATATTGAATGGTCTAGTGGTTTTTCCCTACTTTCTTCAATTTAAGTCTGAATTTGGCAACAAGGAGTTCATGATCTGAGCCACAATCAGCTTCCAATCTTGTTTTTGCTGACTATATACAGCTTCTCCATCTTTGACTGCAAAGAATATCATCAGTCTGATTTTGGTATTAACCATCGGCGATGTCCATGTGTAGTCTTCTCTTGTGTTATTCGAAGAGGGTGTTTGCTATGATCAGTGCATGCTCTTCGCAAAACTCTTTTAGCCTTTGGCTTGCTTCATCTTGTAAAGAAATTGTCACAAAACAGGCACTGTTGCTAAAACTATCATTTAGTAAACTTTTCTGTAAGACATTTTGGCATTAGAGATGAAAAGCCTGAGATTATACATTTTCTCTTCTGGAAATTTATCTTAAGAATAGTTAGATTGGATATAAAAATGTATATATGTGTATCACTACAGCATTACTTGTAATACCTAACCTTTAGAAACAATCTGGATAGGTTATAAAAAATTAGGGAACTGTTAAATTACTATGCAACATCTCTAAAATGAAAAATTACATAATTATTCAAATTATATTTTAGATTATGAGAAATTACCCCTATATTATTCTTTAAAATAAAATATTATACATCAAATTTTCACAATGATTATCTCTCCATGGACGGATTTCTGCTGAATTGTTTTCAACATTGTATATTTCTGGATTTTATAAATTTTCCACAGAAAATATATTGCTAACTAACAAAGTGAATCAGAATTTTTTAATTAGAATAGTTTAAAAAGATACTAACCCCACACTAGGCTAAAATAAGTCATTAGAAATAAGCCTAGACTTCTTAGAATAACTATAAGAAACATTCAGTTCAGTTCAGTTCAGTCACTCAGCCATGTCTTTGTGACCCCGTGGACTACAGCCCACCAGGCTTCCCTGTCCATCAGCAACATTAAGAAACATTAGAAAAGACATATGGGAATAGTGAACACATGTGGGTTAAGTTTGAATGCTGACTTTATCTTTTGCTGAGTAATTTTGGGTTACTGACTTATTTATAAGATTGTGATAACATTATATCCTTGGAATTATAAAGGGAATTACTAGAATGTTATATGAAACTTTTACATCATGAACACGTTGGAAACATTGTCTATCACATAGTTTCTAGACTTAAAACACTTGAAAATGAATTACAATGTGTATATTTTACTTCCACCACTTTACAAGAACAACACCTTATATAATTATCAACAGCTACACTTTTTAATAGTAGGTAAGCTATACTATAATGACACAACTATAGAATTTCATCAAAGGAGGACAGAAGAAATAAGGAGCTCAGACTAGAAACAAGTGCGGGAAGAGGGCTGTGGTTAAAGAGATTGGGAAGAAAATATTTTGTGCCCTCAAATCGTCAATTTGAACTCTACGTACTCAAGTATGAAGTCATTACATTAAGTACAGATTGAGATTTTCTTTTGAAATTTTTGATGGCTTGTTTACTTTTTACATTTCTCATTACACATTGCTTAAATAACCAAACCTATGATACAGAGAGAAGTAAGCCAGAAAGAAAAACACCAATACAGTATACTAACACATATATATGGAATTTAGAAAGATGGTAACAATAACCCTATATGCGAGATAGCAAAAGAGACATAGATGTATAGAACAGTCTTTTGGACTCCGTGGGAGAAGGCGAGGGTGGGATGATTTGAGAAAATAGCATTGAAACATGTATATTATCATAGGTGAAACAGATCGCCAGTCTAGGTTAGATGCATGAGACAGGGTGGTCAGGGCTGGTGCAATGGGATGACCCAGAGGGATGGGATGGGATTGGGAGGGAGGTGGGAGTGGGGCTCAGGATGGGGAACATGTGTACACCCATGGCTGATTCATGTCAAGGTATGGCAAAACCACTACAATATTGTAAAGTAATTAGCCTCCAATTAAAATAAGTAAATTAAAAAAAAAAAGATAATGTGGGGACTTCCCTGGGGTCCAGTGGCTAAGACTCCACCTGATCCCAGTGTAAGTGGCCCAGGTTCAATCCCTAGTCAGGGAAATACAGCCAACAGGCCACAGCTAAGAGTTCACATGCTGCAACCAAATAAATAAATACTAAAACCAGAAAAAAATAACCAAACCCACAAATATTGATATGCACAAACAGAAAAGGTTAACTGAAAAAAAAAGAAGTAATTTTAGACATTGAAAGAACAATAAAAAATGCACTAATCCAATGTAACTGCTCTATAGTTTTATAGGCCTGAACTACAAAACTGGCATAAAAGGATTTTAGACATGCAGTGTCCTGTTTACACTTTCTTAGAAAATATGCCTGAGTTAGAATTTTGCTCAAGATAGAATCTAGAATTATACTGTGATGTTAGTCTGTCAGCTCAGCAACATAATTGGCTCCTTGTCTTTCAGGCACATGGGGGCAATTCCCAGTTCTCTGCGGTTTTAGGTGCACCTATCTGTTTCCTTTGGCGAAATTCACGGAAGCATCATGTGTCACTTTTAGGCAGCTTTAAGAGCTGGTATAAAATTTGTATATCCTCTCTTTCTCCCTCTGCCATTCCGTCCAACAAAGATCCAGATGGTAGTAGCTCAATCCACCAGCACCCCAGGGAGGAAAATAAAGAAGAGTGTCTCCCTGATTTTTGATGGACATGCACTGTTTTAAAGCAATGGTTTTCAACTGGGGGCAATCACTCCCCCATTCCTTATCCTGCCACCAAAGGACAGTCGGCAATGTCTGGCAACTCTTAGTTGCCACAACTTACATGGTGCGTGTGTTAACAGCATATAGTGGTTAGGCCAGTGATGCTGCTAAACATTCTACCTGGCACAGAACAACACCAGACAATGAAGGATCACCCAAACCAAACTGTACACAGTGTTAAGTGTGAGAAATCCTGCTTCAAATCATGGAGATAGAAGGAATTTTGTTGCTACAACATAATCTAGGATATTCTGACTGAGAGAATATTTCCAATATTTTGAAATATATTAACATAATTTGACCATAATGATAGGGAAAAAAAGAAAAAATGTGATCATCTCAATACATTTATAAAACATGCTTGATAAAAATTCTATATTTGTTAGTAATAAAGGAAAGGATAGCTATTTTTGCAATATCATATTTGAATATCACAAAAACAAATTTCTGGAAATAAATGCTAAAATTATGATTCATACTGAGTCAGTAAAATGAGCCCATAAGACCAAAAATTATATAACAGACAATGGTCCCTCCCTGACTTCAGATAATTTGACTTCCAATTTTTGACTTTTTTATAATGATGCAAAAGCGATACACATTCAGCAGAAACATACTTTAAACTCTGAATTTTTATCTTGTCTTTGGCAAGAAACATGCAATGTATACTCGAGATGCTGGAAGCAGCCGTGAGCCACAGCTCCCAGTTAGTCATGAGATCACAAGAGTAAACAACCAATATACTTACAAAGCATCCTGTACCCAAACAACCATTCTGTTTTTCACTTTCAAGATAGTATTAAAAAAAAAAAAAAGCCTATGTGTGATATTCAATACTTTATTATAAAATGGACTTTCTGTTAGATGTTTTTGCTTAACTGTAGGCTGGTGTAAGTGTTTTGAGCATGTTTAATGTAGGCTAGGATCAACTATGATGCTTGGTGGTGGTTTAGTTGCCCAGTTGTGTCTGACTCTTGAAACTCCATGGACTGTAGCCTGCCAGGCTCCACTGTCCATGGGATTTTCCAGGCAAGAATACTGGAGTGGCTTGCCATTTCCTTCTCCAGGAAGTCTTCCCAACCCAGGGATCAAACCCAGGTCTTCTGCACTGCAGGCAGATTCTTTACCAACTGACCTACAGGGAATTCTAAGTGTATTAATTGCACTTTTGAGTTTTGCTGGGGTCCAGCCTCGGCGGGGTCCGGGGGTCTTGAGGGATGAGTGGCATCGGCGAAGAAGTGAGCTGAGTTCTGACAAACACTATCCACCCTTCACTTACCCTACTTATCTTATGCAGGGGGGTCTGCAGCACCCAGGTGGAGTCCTAGCCACCCAGATTCAGGATCTTACCCTACATGCCCCACGTTGGGCGCCAGCTGCCGGGGTCGAGCCCCAGTGGGATCCAGGGGTCTTGAGGGATGAGTGGCATTGGCGGAAGAACTGAGCTGAGTCAATGTGTGGTGATGGAGCAGTCTCTCATTTATTGTTGTTGGTTTACAGTTTTATAGCCAAAAGACATCCCCATTACATCATTACATCACCTATCATTCTATACAATTTTTTGTTTTCTACCTTCCACAGCAACCTTATCATTGAGCTCATTCCCCAATCTATCATGAAACATTCCCCTTACAGAAGTCAGATTTCTATGTAATTAGGTTTAACAATAGTATGTTTACCATTTGAATGTCTTCAGTATACTTCATTCAATCATGATAAGTACATCAACCTCAGTAGAAAGGTTACATTTCTCTTATCAGGTACAACTATGTAGAAGCTGGAGGGAGGAGCTAAAGCTTGAGACTGTTTATTCTAGTAACCTACTCCAGTTCTAACCAGGAAAGAGGAAAGAGACAGTTTAGAAAGAGGAAAGAGGACTAAGACAGTTTAGGAAGAGGAAAAAGGACTAAGAGACAGTTTAGGAGCACTGCTTCAGCAATAAAACCCTATTAACCTTATAACTACTATAATGAATTCCTATGTCTACATTATCCTAAAGCAATCAACATCTCAAACTATGCTGGCCACAATTATGAGCATATCTAAGCCCCAATCGAGCCTGATTTCTTCAAGGAAGAGAGCCTCCTCCGTGGAGTGGTCAGGGGAGTGGGAGGTGGAAAGGTGACCTAAGTACGAGCCTTTCTGGTGGTGGCCTTGCCATGACCCCCAGAGAACTCTTGGTAAACTCCCCAGTAAGGAGTAGTAATCTATTTAAATATCGCTTTCATTCCTCCTTAGCCCCCGGGGAAGGCGATCCACCTTCCCAGATCCTCTGGTCGATAAGGTCTGGGGGGATTATCTCAGGACAAATTCTTTCCAACTGCGACTGACCTACTGAGATGAGCCAATGTTCCGACCATGGACAGAACTCCCAAGAAAAATACCAGGGGTTGCCTAGCCTGGGATGCCCGATAAAGAAAGTCAGCCTTGCAATTTCTTTCTTAGTCTAGTGACCTTGTCATCCGAGCAAGGGGGCATCCTGACGGCTCCCTGCAGACTTTCAATATTTTTAAGCTTACGATGTGTTTACTAAGACAACTCCATTTCTAAGTCAAGAATGATCTGCAGTTGCTTAGTTGGTAATGGCATATAACATACATATATATATATGTATATATTGTTTGTTTGTTTCAGGAAGTATATGCTCATATCCATTAATAAAATCAACAAACATCTTTTGTGATGTTTCGGATGAACTAGTGTGTTTTATCTTCTCTCTGCAGTTTTAAATTAAGGTTTTTTGAAAGGTGAATTTATTACAACAGCTGTGCCCTATAATTAAACTAGAAGCTACTTACAACTAAAAAGCACAAGGCATTGGATAATACAATATTCTGAAATGTGGGTGGCTTTCTGCTTATAGCTTGTGAACTATACAGTTTATAACCTTTCTTATACTGACAGGTCCCCTTGGTAATGATCAAAACTTGAAATTACAACTGCTTAAGAACTGAAGGGAGAGAGGAGTCGTAGACTCTGCTAATTCTACTGGCAACATAACTTGCTTAATCCTGGGGTGATGGCTCAGCTGAGCTTGTTGGGAGTTGTATTCTGAGAATTCCATTTATTCTCAGAAGCTCAGCAGTGGAACTCCTACTGAAATAAAAGAGCAAGAGATACTTAAGGACAAGAAATTACTTGGAAATTACCATGGAAACCGCCCTTCTCCCCTTCATAATTTACCATTCAAATATTTTGCGGTCATAAAACTGTCAATGGGGATTTTTGAGACAGATAACACAAATTTTGGAAGTAGTTCAAATGTCTTTGAGAAAAATAAAAATATTTCCATTTGTTACTGATTTACCAAGGAAAAACATGGTTTCTCAGCCTAAATTTTAATTATTTCATTTTAAGAAGACTTTACTTAGTCCAGTTCTCCCGAAAGGAATATTTGGATCTCGAATTTTAAGATAATTTGGTTTTACATACTTAGGAAATTACAAGCATCATACATTTGCATGAATTTCCGTTAATGATCATTTTGTGTTTCGTGGAAAAAATGTTTTCCAGAAGTAAAACTCTTTGATAACACAGAAACTACTGAAAATAAAAGGATGCCTTATGGTATCTATGCATATAACTAGGGTTTAGGGGCATAGTGAGTCAAAGTCAAGGTTTATCTGTATCACAGAACAATACAAACACATAATATCTTGGACAAGAGCAACTTAACTATTTTTTTTTTCTTTTAACATATTGTGAAGAAGATCTAGAAATTCCAAATTCCAGAGGAAATCAATAGGAATTCAGAATTTGGCTTCAGGAACTGTGATGCTGTAATCTCAGGTATAAAAACAGAGAATGGAGCATTTTATTTCTGTGATTTCCTGTTTTGCTATTTATGTGAATGAATTTTTAAAAGCATCTCTGAAACTTAGTTCAGTAATATTTGCTTCATAATAAAAGAAATGGAAAGCTTCAGATATGTTAGTCACTGATAAATATAAACTAGTGAGTATTTATTATCAACACACAGCGAAATGTTCATAAGGTTCAAAGGTATTACGGTTACATCCTTGCTACCTATCATGTATGTTTTATCCAAATGGCCAGGGCACAGCTTCATTCTTCACCTATGATAACTGCTTAATGTAAAATTCACAGCCTGCAATCTGTGCTAGCAATAAACCAATAAATAGTTGTAGAAACTGCTATATGCATTTCTGTGATCACTGATTCACCTTATGGAGGAAATTACTCTGAAGAGATTTGAATCATCCAATTTTGTATCAATCAGAGCACTACAATGACTAGTTGATTCAGTTTATGAATTGTTTCAAATGGAGAAAAATATGAGTTATTCTTGTCATGTTAACAACCACAAAATTAAGCCAAGCAGAAAACACAATGGGTTGATTTAGTTTTTATTTTTTTGGTAAACCAATTAATTGATCATTCATGTACATTTGGCTTCTTGGGGTGATGCAAACAAAAATGGACCTGTTGGGCTGTACGCCCTTGCTGCTCCTTGTTATTTTTTTTTCCTTTTTTTTTCTTTATTCTTCTCTTTGAAATTGGTCTTCTGAACTTTAGGCTTTATAGTGAATATTGAATAACACACCACAATCATTTGGTAATATCCCATTTAAGAAAGACCAATTCCTTTCTTTGACATGTATGGACCAAGTTATGAAAGAATAATTCTCTTTCTGAATTGTGCCCAGTAAAACGGGTGGTCAGAAGGCTGTACAATGTCTATAGTGAGCTCACTTTATTCATTCTTACTCCAACCAGGCAAATGTAATGTGCAGTATGAGCAAAAATACTGGATTGCATATTTATATTATAGTCTGGCAGATGAATTCTGAAGGCCTTTGTCAAACATCTTCTCTCCCCTTATAGGTACTAGTTTGGAAGATGATCAAGAAAGAAGAGACTACATGATGCTTTTCCAACTGGAATTTCCATGTTTCCTGGATGACTACTACAGTGCCCAGCTTAGGTTCCATTTATGGGGTCTACAAAATTGTTGAGGGTTAATGATAGCAGCTGTGGCTCAGATGGTAAAGAATCTGCCCGCAATTCAGGAGACCTGAGTTTGATCCCTGGGTTAGGAAGATTCCTTGGAGAAAAGAAAGGCTACACACTCCAGTATTCTGGCCTGGAGAATTCCATGGACTATATAGTCCATGGGGTTGCAAAGAGTTGGACATGACTGAGTGACTTTCACTTTCAATGACAGCAGTGACTTTTAAAAAGTAATCTTTAATTGATCAAGGCAGATCCTCATCTGTCTTTGCTAGTGCTCCTTTTATACCTTGTGCATGTTTTGCTGATTACGTGCTTCATATACAATAGCACCAAGGAAACAGGCAGTGGAAGGCAAATGGGTTTAGATGTGCTTGTTCTTAAGAGCTGTGCAAGAGTCTGTGCAAGCAGTGCAAGGACTACACCGCACACTGGCAGAAACAAGCAGTATAAACACAGAAGCATTGCAAGACATGGCCTTTTTGAGCACTAAACATGAACTCTAATCCTGGAAGTAGGGGAGAGTCCTCAATTCAGAACGTAATGTAAATATCAAAACAATTTAATGAAAATGACTAAAGTTTCACTTATTAAAGATTACTTTCTACATCACTATATACAGCAGTGAAGAGATACTTCACTGGAAGTGAAAACCCCGTAAGGTGTGAGGCTTAGGAGAGAGCTTTGTCCCAGTTTGTATCCTCTTCTGTGTGTGCTACATCACTGTTTTCCTATGAGGTCTAATCTGAGGAAGGATATTTGCTTCTCATGTCAGGGCACCAATCTTTACTCCTGCTCTTCCTTAAAATTGAGTCTGAAAGTAGAAAGTCTTAAATTCTAGGAAATGCTTTGATCCCATATGCTTCAGGTTGCTGACTGAAGCTGTGTGGTGCTGCTGCTCTCTGCCTTTCCTACCCAAGTATTTTTTTTTT
>ML660214.1:1642196-1723654 GCA_007570785.1 Antilocapra americana
AGAATGGCTGCCATCCAAAAGTCTACAAGCAATAAATGCTGGAGAGGATGTGGAGAAAAGGGAACCCTCTTACACTGTTGGTGGGAATGCAAACTAGTACAGCCACTATGGAAAACAGTGTGGAGGTTCCTTAAAAAGCTGCAAATAGACCTGCCATATGACCCGGCAATCCCACTGCTGGGCATATACACCGAGGAAACCAGAATTGAAAGAGCCACGTGCACCCCAATGTTCATCGCTGCATTGTTTACAATAGCCAGGACATGGAAGCAACCTAGATGCCCATCAACTGACGAATGGATAAGAAAGCTGTGGTATATATACACAATGGAATATTACTCAGCATTAAAAAAAAATTCATTTGAAGCAATTCTACTCAGATGGACGAAACTGGAGCCCATTATCCAGAGTGAAGTAAGCCAGAAGCAAAAAAAACAATACAGTATATTAACACATATATATGGAATTTAGAAAGACAGTAATGAGAACCCAACATGGGAGACAACAAAAGGAACGCAGATGTATAGAATAGACTTGTGGGCTAAAGGTTCTGAGAATAAAACAATTACAGCTACTTTTGGTTATCCATTCAGGTTGAATGAAGCATCATTTCAGGCACCTCAAGGTGTGAATGTCTGTAGTATAGATTGGAAAAATTATGTCCTCATTGGCGATTACTCCTCGTCCGCGCAGTTCTATGTCACTTTTGCAGTCTTTGTCTTCCTGTACTGCATTGCGGCTCTTCTGCTCTATGTTGGTTACACGAACCTGTATCGTGATAGTCGAAAGCTTCCCATGACTGACTTTGTAATTACTATTGTTGCAACTTTTTTGTGGTTGGTGAGTACTTTAGCCTGGGCTAAAGCTCTTACAGATATTAAAACAGCTACCGGTCCCGATATTGTCCAGGAACTTAAGCCTTGTAATCCTCAAGGAGTGACATGCCAGTTTGTCTCTGTGACTAGTATGGGATCCCTAAACCTATCTGTGATCTTTGGCTTTCTGAATATGATACTTTGGGGAGGAAATGCCTGGTTTGTGTATAAGGAGACCAGCTTTTACAGTCCATCAAATACTTCTACTTCTCAAGGAGGTATTCCTCCTCCAACTGGAATATAATTGAAGGGAGAAGTATACTGTATGAAATAAATGTCTGTACTATGACCTGTTGCCAACACCTTGAGAAGCATTTTTTGTTTCTAATAAAAGTAATGGCTTTTTCAGTAAAAAAAATAAATAAATAAAAAAATAAATAAATGCATGAAACTCAAAAAAAAAATGTAAAAATTTTCATTTTTACATTTTGCAGATGTGATTAAATTAACGACCTTAAAAAAGAGACACTATACTGAATTATTTGAGATAGCCTAGTCTAATTCCACAGGTTGAAGATGAGGGAACAGAATCAAGGTCAAGATGATGCTACGTTTCTGGCATTGAAGATGGAGGAGGGGCACCATGAGCTAAGAAATGTGGGTAGTCTCTAGAATCTGAAAGAGATGAGAAAACAATTTTTCCCATAGAGCCTCTAGAATCAAACGCAGCCCTGCTGACAACTTGATTTTGATCCAATAAAACCCATGTTAGACCTCTAACCTATAGAACTGTAAGATAATAAATTTGTATTTTTTAAGCCGTTATTTTTGTGGTGATTTGTAATAGTGGCAATAGAAGCTAAAACAGATTGTTAAAAAATAATAATGGATACGTGATAGAAACATATATAGCCTACAAACTCTAATACACTTGTTATCTGAACTTTTACAACTTCTGCTTTGGTGATTAAAGTTTCTTAGCCTGGACTCTTCAGACATAGAAACTTGATATGGATCTCTGCTTTGTATATTTTACAGGCATCATTTAAAATAACACATGAAAAGTTAAAACCAGCCCAACATGGTAGCATGTGAATACTAGATCCTTGTGGTGTATAGGAACAATTTAATTAATTAATTGATAGACTGGAATTTATTTCAGAACAAAACTAGTACACTTGATGCCTTCAAAGTAGTAATTGCTCGAGCTCTACTCCACCAGAAATTGTTGGGTAAGCATCATATGATGACAATAAAAGAACACTAAGTTAACAAATAAAAGGAATATCACACCTCTTAATATAGTTGAAAATAGGCTGATAAGTCCATTGTTTGATGTGCTTAACAAGAAACCATTAAGCAACTTTAACCATTTGTGATTTCCAGGAAAATGACTGTACCTCCCTAGCTGGGAACTGAACACACATATAAGAAATCATCATAAAAACAGTAAAAGCTCTGATTCTTGGTAAGACACACAGGCATGTCCACTCTGTGCTGTGCTGTGCTCAATCATGTCCTACTTTTTGCACTGTAGCCTGCCAGACAACTCTGTCCATGGAACTTTCCAGGCAAGAACATTGGAGTGGGTTGTCATTTCCTACTTTAAGGGATCTTCCTGATTCAGGGATCAAACCTGGGTCTCCCATGTCTCCTGCTTTGGCAGGCAGATTCTTTACCACTGTGCCACCTGGGAAGCCCATATCCACCCTGTATCTCACACCAAATGTAGCTATAAAACCTAGACAGACTGACTTTTTGAGAACTCTGAATACTAGACAGCAGCAGCCCCAGATGGTTTCATTGGTAAACTCTCTCAAACATTCAAAGAATAAATAACACCAATATACTCAATCCCTTCCAGAAAATAGAATATGAAAGAATATTCCCCATCACATTTTGTGAAGCCAGCATAACATTTTAGAAAATTCAGACATAGTTCAAGAAAGCCAAGGCCAATATTCCTCATTAACACTGATGCAAAAGTCCACAATATAATATCAAATAGAATCAGTGACACATAGAATAATACCACAACCAGCTGATATTTGTTCTGAGAATGCAAGGCTAGTTCAGTATTTGAAAATCAGTAAATATCAAGTCTAATATGTGATATAATTCATGAACCAAAAAGCACTTAATAAAATTGCATATCAATCCAAGATTAAAACTTTCAGCAAACTAGCAACATTAGGTGACTTCCTAAACTAATAAAGACCATCTGCACAATATTTATACTAATGTCAAATTGAATGGTGAAAGACAGTAGGATCTAACACAAGGTCTTCTCTCACTACTTACATTCCTCAGCATACTGAAAGACTTAGCTGATGTAATGATACAAGAAAATGAAATTAAAGACACAAAGGTTAGAAAGAAAAAAAAAACTTCCCTATTTTCAAACAATATAATTGTCTTCATAAAAATATTAAGAGATCTACTAAAAAATCTAAAATACAAAAAAATTCAGTAAAATTATAGGATAAAAGACTATTTTAAATGCACTCTCATGATACTCATCTCCTGGTGTTCATATCTTTGTGTAATCTCTTCTCACCAAATGTGGGTAGTACACATGAATTGCTTCTAACCAACAAAATATGCCAAAAGTGATGTGTTGTCATTCCTGTAATTTTAATGTTACATAAGATTCTCTTGTTGGAAGAGTGTCTCTAGAATCTCTGTGTTCTTTGCTGCCTTTCAAGAATCAAGATGTTATATGTCCTATAATAATACAAAGAAGTGAATTTTGCCCAAAATCTAAATTATTTTTTGAGTCCTACAACCATGCATCCTATAACCATAAGGAGATGAAATTTGCCAAAAATCTGCAGGAGAGTGGAAGCAGATTCTTCTCCAGTAAATCTTTGAAGAGGACCCAACTAAGTCATTTCCAGACCCTGACTTAGAGAAACTGTGAAATAATGAATTTTTGTAGTTTTAAGCCACTAAGTTTGTTGTAATTTGTTTTATAACACAAAAAACTTAACTCAAATGTTAACACAAAAATCATATTCCTAGATTCTAGCAATAAACAATTGGAAATAATGTTTTTAAAAATTATTATAACACTTCTAAAAAAATAAGATGTTCAGGCATAAACTGAATAAGACACATACCAGGATTTATTGCTGAAACCATTAAAAGCTAATGAAAGAAATCAAATAAACTCAAATAAGTGGAGAGATATATTCAAAGAGCAACATGATAAATACCAATTCTTTCCAAATTTCTCAATAGATGTACTGTAATTCCAATTAAAATCCCTGCAGGGATTTTTGTAGCCACAGACAAGTCAATTCTAAAATTTATATGACAAAGTAAAGGAATTATAGCAAAAGTAAATTTGCAAAAGCAGAATAAACTGGTAATCAGACTACTTGATTTTAAGACATAGTAATTAGACATTTCTCCAAAGAAGAGATACAGATGGCCAAAAAGCATATGAAAAAAATGCTTAAAATTACTATTAGAGAGATGCAATTAAAACTCTAATGAGGTTAGATCAGTGGTTGTTGAGGATCATGGAAGGTGGTAGTTATGATCACAAGAGACAGCACAAGAGATTTTGAGGGGTGAGCACTGTATCATGTGGTTATATAAACCTATATATGTGATAAAAGTCAAATTGTACACTATAAAAATTCATTTTACACATTAATTTTAAAAAGTAAAATTTAAAAATAATGTATAAAACATAGCCTAGCCCGCAAAATGGAAAGCCATTCAAAAAAGAGAGGAGGGTGAGCCATTTGTTGCCCTGATAAATCATCAGCTGAGCTACCAGGAAGCCCAATAAACCTTACCACAAGGCTATATTACTTATGTTATCTTCAGAATCCTGTAATCTATTCCCATGTTAACTTTGGTTTCAGAAATACCATTAAACTCTATGGATAACAATTTTTATCTCTGACAATAATTATGACTGTATATTTTCATATTCCCATCCTGGGAGAAAATTATAGGATAGTTAAAGCTCACATAATATGAAAACTAGATGAATTCCTAGAATTACTGTCAATTAAGAATGATAGCAACTTGAACATATAATGTGTTTTATGTCATTTCTATTTCTATGTTTATTCATTTATTTATTTAGGCACATAAATTCTGATGCATTGACATGTATAAACATGTGCTTCTTATATAAAATACTATACATTTAGTTTGTAACTACTTTAAAAAAATCTAAAAATTACATTTTCTTCTTGAAATTCAACTTGATTTAGAAGATAGAATCCACACTGATATTTACCACTTGCTAACCATGTAACTTAGGATAAATCCTTTAAGTTTGAGTTTCTTTCCTTCTTTGTTTTTTTAATCAGTAGAAATGAATATAATGATTGCTAAATTGTCTGTCAGAAAGTACATTTAAAGTCCAAATAAATAAAATTGACTAAATTACTTTAAAAGCTGTAAAATCATTACTTTGTCTGATACAAAGTCAGACAGAGTTTGGTATGTGTGTATGTGTGTTGAAATTTAAATCCCTTGAATACTGCATGGTAATCTTCCCTCTCCTGGAATATTCCTTTTAATTTTCTATCATTTTTTACATAATATGGTTAGTTGTTTTCTCAATAAATTGTTATCAATTTATTTCTCAATTATAGTTGAGAACTATAATAAGTTGAAGACTTCAAAATGCAGTATTTCCTATCATCAGATACTCAGTTTCCTCCACTTTCAAACTATCTATGGCTAAATGGCTTAGAAGGGAGCCTATTAGCAATGATTTGGAAGTTCAATATTTTGTACTAAAGGAGCTATTCAACTGTATACATACCATGCCATGGGAATTTTAATGCATGTATAAAACTAGATGGGGCTACTGAAAAAAATTATTTGATGTGAAGGATATTTTTAATCTTTTTATTTTTCTGTTAGGAATGTGTATCTGATGATATGAAAACCAAATCAGGTTTACCAAGTGACTTCACAAAGTGGAAACTTAGAACTGAGAGGTCAACACTAGAATTAAGTGATTGCTTCCCATTTTTTTGTCACTGTATTTAGAAATAAGCAATGTGCTAAATCTCATGTCATCTTGGTATTTACATATATCTGCATTGTTTTAAGTTTTCTGAACTGTCAGTGATGTTGGCAGGGAAACAGGAAGAAGTAGTGGCCAGCTCCTTGTGATTTGTCTCTGGAAACGTATTTGTTAAGTCTTGTCTTTTCCAGTTTTCTAAGTACCTTACACAGAGTAAAGAACATAGGCTTCTACTTGAAATTTTATTTATCTTTTTAAGGGACTGATTTCTGTTAACAGAAATCCACTAAGGAAAGACTTCTTATATGTGAATGTCTGTCTCATTCTTGGCCTTTTATATTCTGTTTTCATTATTCAGTTTTTCCAGTAGTCATGTATGGATGTGAGACTTGGACGATAAAGAAAGCTGAGTACCGAAGAATTGATGCTTTTGAACTGTGGTGTTTGAAAAGACTCTTGAGAGTCCCCTGGACTGAAAGGAGATCCAATCAGTCCATCCTAAAAGAGATCACTCCTCGGTGTTCATTGGAAGGATTCATGTTGAAGCTGAAACTCCAATGCTTTAGCCACCTGATGCGAAGCCCTGACTCATTTGAAAAGACACTTATGCTGGGAAAGTGCTGCCCTCAATATGCCAGCAAATATGGAAAATTCAGCAGTGGCCACAGGACTGGAAAAGGTGTTTTCATTCCAATCCCAAAATAGGCAATGCCAAAGAATGGTCAAACTGCTGCACAATTGCACTCATCTCACATGCTAGTAAAGTAATGCTTAAAATTATCCAAGCCAGGCTTAAGCAAAACATGAATCGTGAATGTCCAGATGTTCAAGCTGGTTTTATAAAAGGCAGAGGAACCAGAGATCAAATTGCCAAATCTGCTGGATCATCGAAAAAGCAAGAGAGTTCCAGAAAAATATCTATTTCTGCTTTATTGACTATCACAAAGCCTTTGACTCTGTGGATCACAATAAACTATGGAAAATTCTGAAGGAGATGGAATACCAGACCACCTGACCTGACTCTTGAGAAACCTGTATGCAGGTTAGGAAGCAACAGTTAGAACTGGACATGGAACAGCAGACTGGTTGCAAATAGGAAAAGGAGTATGTCAAGGCTGTATATTGTCACCCTGCTTATTTAAGTTATACGCAGAATACATCATGAGAAATGCTGGGCTGGATGAAGCACAAGCGGGAATCAAGATTGCCAGGAGAAATATCAATAACCTTGGTATGCAGATGACACCACCCTTATGGCAGAAACTCAAGAAGAACTAAAGAGCCTCTTGATGAATGTTAAAGAGGAGAGTGAAAAGTTGGCTTAAAGCTCAACATTCAGAAAACTAAGATCATGTTATCTGGTCCTATCACTTCATGGCAGATAGATGGGGAATCAGTAGACACAGTGTCAGACTTTATTTTTCTGGGCTCCAAAATCACTGCAGGTGGTGATTGCAGCCATGAAATTTAAAGATGCTTACTCCTTGGAAGAAAAGTTATGACCAACTTAGATAGCATATTTAAAATCAGAGACATTACTTTGCCAGCAAAGGTCTGTCTAGTCAAGGCTATGGTTTTACCCAGTGGTCATGTATGGATGTGAGAGTTGGACTATAAAGAAAAGCTGAGCACCGAAGAATTGATGCTTTTCAACTGTGATGTTGGAGAAGACTCTTGAGAGTCCATTGGACTGCAAGGAGATCCAGCTAGTCCATCCTAAAGGAGATCAGTCCTGGGTGTTCATTGGAAAGGCTGATGTTGAAGCTGAAACTCCAATACTTTGGCCATCTGATGCAAAGAGCTGACTCATTGGAAAAGACCCTGATGCTGGGAAAGATTGAGGGCAAGAACAGAAGGAGATGACAGAAGATGAGATGGCTGGATGGCATCACCAACTCGATGGACCTGAGTTTGAGTGGACTCTGGGGGGTTGGTGATGGACAGGGAGGCCTGGAGTGCCGCGGTTCTTGGGGTTGCAAGAGTTGGACATGACTGAGCGCCTGAACTGAACTGAATCTGGGAAAGACTGAGGGCAGGAGGAGAAGGAGACGATAGAGGATGAGATGTTTGGATTACATCACCGACTCAATGGACATGAGTTTGGGTAAACTCCAGGAGTTTGTGATGAACAGGGAGGTCTGGCATGCTGCAGTTCATGGGGTCGCAAGAGTCAGACATGACTGAGCAACTGAACTGAACTGAGAGGCTGCTAACTTTAAATGCTCCTATTTCTACTTTTGAACTGCCGAATAGGCCATTTAAAGGGAATGGCTAAGACTTGGTCAAAATAATTGTTATGTATACTATTCATGTGAGTAGAAGAGTTAAAAGGGTTGGTGAATTTAACAAAGTGGCCTAACATCATTTATTTTCCCAATCTCAACTTCATTTTTCCCCTTATTATACAAATTATTCTTATAGTAAAGGGAGAAAAAAAATACTGTGATATGTGCGTGCATGTGTACATGAATCTCCATATTGCCTGCTTAGTTGATAGAGAATTTGGATTTGCCCTTGTTAGATAAGATGGAATAGTTTCATCCTTGCTAATTACTAGAGTATGACTTTGAATTCTTTGCTCACCTTTCTTTAAATCATACTCTTTTGTGGTTATTATTCTCATTTTTATCTTCTTGGAAGATCTGTTAATGAAAACCTTCAGGCTGAGAAACTATACTTTATTATGTGTAAAGCAATGTACTATCAGGCAATTTACTTTCAAAACATTAAAATTTGTTGTCTTTATCTAAATCTATGATGAATATTGATAGATAAGGCATTGATGGTAAAATGTTTACAACTGTTCAAACTAGAGTTGTAAATCACTATTCTATTTTTTCAGTTTTCCCATACATCTGAAGTATTCATAATATAAATTTAGAGAAAAATCATCTTTAGATCAAGCCAGGCTGCCACAGACATGTATATTCAGATCATATTGCTTTGAACTTCAGAACTGATTTTATATTTCACAAACTGTTGGCCGCCTTTATTGTAGGGATATACAAAATGATTCCCTACATCAGCTAGTGTTTCCTTCAGGAGGACCCATGGGAGTAATTTCTCATAGGCTGGAGAATCAGGAAACATCTCTTGTTTTTATCTTTTGAAGATTGAGACACTTGTAACAGAATTTGTCTTTTTCATTGCTTTTGTGGTTAAGAAGTTCAGAGTCAAATTTACAACCTATCCTCAGTACTTGGCAACGTCTTATGGGTATGAAATTTATATCTTAATCATTTTTTAAAGATTTATCTAGAAATATGTTCCATATCCCCTTTCTTTTATATGCTCATTTTAAACAAAGTACCTTGTGCATTTTTATTATATATCATAAATCATGTTTTGAAAAAGAGAGAGCTAAAAATAATTTTTAAAGAGTGTGTGTGTGAGAGAGAGACACACACAGAGAGACAGTGTATGTGTGTATAAATTGGTTTGAGTCATATTCAATGTTTATCTACTTTCTTTTCATATCTGAATCATCTAGTACCTATCACATCTACTGTGAAGATATGAAGAACATCCTATACTATCTAGCACCTGTTCCCCATTAACCAATACATGAAAGATCTTTATCATCTAAAGGGGCATCTATTGTAAATATAAAATTTCATTAAGCTTTCTAGTAATAAGAATTGTCATATAGACATGTAAGCCATAACTGTCACAGATTACATACTTTCAGATTTTAGAGTAAAAATGGGAGCTTTATAATAAAATGGTAAACAACAGGAGAAGGATTATAAAGTAAGTTATCAAAAACGACAGAATTATCTCTGTTCATTTCCAAGGCAAACCATTCAATATCACGGTAATCCAAGTCTATGCCCTGACTAGTAATGCTGAAGAAGCTGAAGTTGAATGGTACTATGAAGACCTAACCACTGGACCACCAACACTGAATTCCCAGGTAAAAAATTTTTCTATGAGATATATTCCTCATCTGTAAGGTCTTGGTCAAGCTACATAACCACTCTGAATCTCTCTTTCCTTAGTTATAAAATGAAGAGAATGCCATGTGATGTGTGTTAATGAGTAGTTTCCCTTCAATCATTCAACATAAAGTCACATATACCTGCTACATACCACTGTTTTAGGCAATGAAGATAGAGCACGAAGGGAAACAATCACAGTTTCCATGGAATACATTATGGTGGGAGAAACAGACAATAATGACAATAATAAAAAAATGCACTTCTGTGTAATTATAACAACTTAATAAGTATGAGAAAGAAAAATAAAGCATAGTAAGGGAACTGAGAATGAGGTGCTATCCAAGAAACACAGTAAATGAAAACATATGTGTTAAATGCACAATGGAATAACAAACTGCAGAAACAAGCACATTGTATTTACTACTCATTTGAGTCCAATTTAAAATACTTGCCAAAATTTAATATTTTTAAAACCAATGTTTGAAACTTTCATATAAAAATAGTATGTGTTTTTAATTAAATGTATAGAACTACTTGTAATACAATAGTCCATTTTTTTCAATATCTAGAATTAATATCAGTTTTCCTGTCTACTTGGAAATCTGACATGCTATTCAAGTAGAATAAAGATGTACTAGTCTATTTTTTAAATGTTTAAACCTTTCATATGTTAATCTGACAATGATAGATTCTGATTAATTTTTTTCCTAAAAGAAAAGTTCATGTTTTTACTGTATTTAAATTTGGAGTAATGAATAGTTCAAATGAAGATAAAAATAAAATTACTGTTTGACAACTACCATATACACATTAAATTGGTCATATCTATTGATATTCATTTTTTACACTTTTGGAGCATTTGTAATGGGTAACATATTTTTTTTTAAAGAACTGACCATTTATTGAAAAGTTGCTTTTGTATTTGATTCTATCATGACTGCAAAACAAAGATTTAAAAATATTAATTTCCATGGTTTTGCTTCGATGGAAACAGACTAAGCTTTTATAGGTTACAACAAGTCTAAAGTTTCATTAATGATAGTAAAGAAATAGTCTCAGTGAAATAAAAAGATGAAGAAAGAACATATTTTTACCATTTTTGTAACGTGATTCAAAGGTTTCTAAATGTCTAGAGCAATAGGATAGTAGTATTTTCTATTGGTATATTTTAATTTTTTATGTTTCAAGTGGGAGACACTTGATTATACTATGAAAAGAATAATAACTTAGCTTAACTTTGGTTTTTTCAAGGACTTTATAAAGAGCAATTTTACTATTAAATCATTTATTTTCAAATTGGTTTTTGTTGTTGCTCTTCTAAAACTGGATTTTGTTTGTTTGTGTGGGTAGTATTTTATTTTTCCTGTCTTTCCTGTTTTTTATCATCTACCTTCCACAGTTTTGTTTAACAGTTTTAAAAGACATTTTCCAAAGTTTCACAGACATATGCTCAACATATATAATTAACTTATTTCCAGTAGGAAAATACAATGACAATATAAGGGTAGGTATACACTACTAAAAAGTTGTTCCCCTCCTACTGCCTGTTTTTTAACAAGAAAATATGCCTGAAGTGTTCGGTGAACAAGAACAAAAGCAATTAAAATCTGAGATCTTATGTTGAAGAATGCAAATGCTAAGTTTTCCTTTAACTTTGTGACTCAAGTAAATTCTAAGTTTATTGTGCAAACACCTAGAAAATTAGAAGTGCTTTGATATTATCTGAACTATTTTCAAAATAGAGTTACTTTCAATTACTATAAAGTGTGGGTATTACTCAAGTCAATATAAAGTATTATTTATTTATTTATTTTGCTGTTCAAATAACTTACTATTGCAAATCCATGAAAACTATATAACGCCAAGGCAACTCCATTCCTTTTTTAGGGACTTGGGAAAGCAGGTCAATTCACAAAACGTGTCTTGTTAATTAGAATTTTAAATTTAAGACTTAAATAATACAGGCAATTTAAAAGGGTCGACATAAAGGTCTTATTAAAAATAAACAAGCCCATAGCATTTAAGTTACCACTGTAATTGTAGAATGAAACTGGTGTCACATGAGTGGGATAATTGAATTGGGATTGAAAACTTTGGGCTGCCAGTCTTGAGAAATCAGTTTGAAATACACAAAACTTTATGAGTGAATTATCTTAATATCAAATTAAAGAAATTTTTTTAGGTGACAGAAAAGTTTTACAGTGGATGAAAAGGAGGGAAGGTAGAAGAATTGGACTGTAATATATCAAAAGAGAAATATAATACGTTGCTTAAGCTTTCAGTCTATCTTAAAATTTGGAAAACTTTCCAGTGGCAAATTAGGAGTCAAATCCAATCAGTGCTCCCTCCAAATAGTCATCAGTACTGCTTAATAGTTTCTCTGTTATTGTCATCTTTTCTGGTGTCTTATATATTCATCAACACACACACACACACACACACACACACACAGATGTTTAAAATGCATTGTAAATGATACTTTAGGAAAGCCTGAATTCTAATGGAAGATTCTCAGATTAGTCTTTTCATTTTCCAATGACCATTTTAAGTAAAGGAACTAAATTCAACTGTGTACTATCATGTTTTGTATAGGCGTTTGACTATTGAGAAAAACATTTGAATAAAGATAAAATTATGATGTGAGTTGAGTGTGCATATCTCTTAATGTGGCTATGTAAAGAAATATACAGTAATGAAAATTAAATAATATATACAATTTTAATCAACAGAAGATAAAAATGATTTAGGATGTTCAACATAAACCTACTGTCTTTTCATTCTTTAGCTAACTCAATCTTATGTACTAATCTGAAGGTTCTTCTCTTCCACCTTGCTAGATCATCATTTATCCTTTCTGAAAATAATGCTTGTATGTCAGTCAACATGTACTGAAGATTTACAATCTATAAAGCATTGGTTTTGCTATTAGCCACTTTGGTTTTCACTTTTGTTTTTTAGTCAATAAGTTGTGTTTGAATCTTTTGTGGCCCCATGGACTACAGCCTTCCAGGTTCCTCTGTCCATGGGATTTTCAGGCAAGAATACTGGAGTAGGTACCCATTTCTTTCTCCAGGGGATCTTCCCAACCCAGGGACTGAACCCACATCCCCTGCACTGGAAACCACAATTACAGAAAACTAAACAAACTGATGAATGGATTACAGCCTTGTCTAACTCAATGAAACTATGAGCCATGCCCTGTAGGGCCAACCAAGATGACCGGGTCATGGTGGAGAGTTCTAACTCTCCACCATGTGGAGAAGGGAATAGCAAACTACTTCAGTTTTCTTCCCCTGAGAACTCCATGAACAATATGAAAAGGCAGAAAGATATAACACTGAAAGATGAACTCCCCAGGTCAGTAGGTGCCCAATATGCTATTGGAGAAGAGTGGAGAAATAACTCCAGAAAGATTGAAGAGATGGAGTCAAAGCGAAAAAAATCTCCAGTTGTGGATGTGACTGGTGATGGAAGTAAAGTCTGATGCTGTAAAGAACAATATTGCTTAGGAACCTGGAATGTTAGCTCCATGAATCAAGGTAAATTGGAAGTTGTCAAACTGGACATGGCAAGAGTGAACATCAACATTTTAGGAATCAGTTAACTGAAACTGGAATGGGTGAATTTAATTCAGATGACCATTATATCCACTACTGTGGGCAAGAACCCTTAGAAGAAATGGAGTAGCCCTCATAGCCAACCAGAGTTTGAAATGCAGCACTTGGGTGCAATCTCAAAACTGAAGAATGACCTCTGTTAATTTCCAAGGCAAACAATTCAGTATCAAAGTAATCCAAGTATATACCCCAACCACTCTGGTCAAAGAAGCTGAAGCTGAACTTGTAGGTTTTGAAGACCTACAAGACCTTCTAGAACTAACACCTAAAAAAGATATCCTGTTTTTCATAGGGGACTGGAATGCAAAAGTAGGAGGTCAAGAGATGCCAGAAGTAACAGGCAAGTTTAGCTTTGGAGTACAAAATGAAGCAGGGCAAAGGCTAACAGAAGTTTGCCAATAGAGTTCAGGCAAAATCTTTGCCAGAGTTTTGCACTGATCATAGCAAATACCATCTTCTAACAACACATGAGACAACTCTATATATGGACATCACCAGATGGTCAATACTTAAATCACATTGATTATATTCTTTGCAACAGAAGACAGAAAAGTTCTATACAGTCACCAAAACAAGACCAGGAGTTGACTGTGGCTCAGATGATTGCAAAATTCACACTTATTGAAGAAATCAGGAACACACCTAGTCCATTCATGTATGACTTAAATCAAATCCTTTATGATTATACAGTGGAAGTGATGAACAGACCCAAAGGATTAGATCTGATAGAATGCTTGAAGAATTATGGATGGAGGTTTGTAACACTGTACAGGAGGCGGTGATCAAAACCACTCTCAAGAAGAAAAGCAAAAAAGGCAAAATGATTGTTTAAAGAGGCATTACAAAATAGCTGAGAGAAGAGAAGTGAAAGGCAAAGGAGAAGAGGGAAGATAAATCCATATGAATGCAGAGTTCCAAAGAATAGCAAGGAGAGATGAGAAAGCCTTCCTCAGTGATCAATGGAAAGAAATAGAGCAAAACAGTAGAATGGGAAAGACTAAAGAGAGCTCTTCAAGAAAATTAGAGATACCAAGGGAACATTTCATGCAAAGATGGCCAAAATAAATGACAGAAACAGTATGGACCTAAGAGAAGCAGAAGATATTAAGAAGAGGTGGGAAGAATACACAGAAAAACTATACAAAAAAGATATTTCATGACAAAGATAATCATGATAGTGTGATCACTCACCTAGAACCTGACATCTGGGAATACCAACAAAGATAGTGGAGGTGTTTGAATTCCAGTTGAGCTATTTCAAATCCTGAAAGATGATGCTGTGAAAGTGCTACATTCAATATGCCAGCAAATTTGAAAAACTCAGCAGTGGCCATGGTACTGGAAAAGGTCCGTTTTCATTCCAATCCCAAAAAAAGGCAATGCCAAAGAATGCTCGAACTACGACACAATTATACTCATCTCACACACTAGTAAAGTAATGCTCAAAATTCTCCAAGCCAGGCTTCAGCAATACATGAAACGTGAACTTCCAGATGTTCAAGCTGGTTTTATAAAAGGCAGAGGAACCAGAGATCCAATTGCCAACATCCCCGGATCATCGAAAAAGCAAGAGAGTTTCAGAAAAACATCTATTTCTGCATAGATGTTTCAGTCAAAAACATTGACAATCACAAAGCCTTTGACTGTGTGGATCACGATAAACCATGGAAAATTTTTAAAGAGGTGGGAATACCAGACGGTTTGACCTGTCTCTTGAGAAACCTGTATGCAGGTCAGGAAGCAACAGTTTGAACTGGACATGGAACAACAGACTGATTTCAAATAGAAAAAAGAGTGCATCAAGACTGCATATTGTCACCCTGCTTATTTAACTTATAGGCAGAGTACATCATGAGAAACTCTGGGCTGGAGGAAGCACAAGCTGGAATCAAGATTGCCAGGAGAAATATCAATAACCTCAGATATGCAGACGACACCACCCTTATGGCAGAAAGTCAAGAAGAACTAAAGAGCCTCTTGATGAAAGTGAAAGAGGAGAGTGAAAACATTGGCTTAAAGCTCAACATTCAGAAAACTAAGATCATGCTATCTGGTCCCATCACTTCATGGCGAATAGATTGGGGAACAGTGGACACAGTGTCAGACTTTATTTTTCTGGGCTCCAAAATCACTGCAGATGGTGATTGCCGCCATGAAATTAAAAGATGCTAACTCCTTGGAAGGAAACTTATGACCAACCTGAATAGCATATTTAAAAGCAGAGACATTACTTTGCCAACAAAGATCCATCTAGTCAAGGCATTGTTTTTCCAGTAGTCATGTATGGATGTGAGAGTTGGACTATAAAGAAAGCTGAGCGAAGAAGAATTGATGCTTTTGATCTGTGGTGTTGGATAAGACTCTTAACAGTCCCTTGGACTGCAAGGAGATTCAACCAGTCCATCCTAAAGGAGATCAGTCCTGGGTGTTCATTGGAAGGACTGATGTTGAAGCTGAAACTCCAATACTTTGGCCACCTCATGTGAAGAGTTGACTCATGGAAAAGACCCTAATGCTGTGAAGGATTGGGGGCAGGAGGAGAAGGGGACGGCAGAGGATGAGATGGCTGGATGGCTTCACTGAATCGATGGACATGGGTTTGGGTGGACTCCGGGAGTTGGTGATGGACAGGGAGGCCTGCCCTGCTATAATTCATTGGGTCACAAAGAGTTGGATACGACTGAGTGACTGAAATGAACTGAACTCTGCATGTAAGTTAAATGAGCATGGTGAAAATACACTGCCTTGACGTACACCTTTCCAAATTTGGAAACAGTATGTTGTGCCATATCCAGTTCAAACTGTGGCTTCTTCACCTGCATATAGATTTCTCAGAAGGCAGGTAAGGTGGTCTGGTATTCCTGTTTCTTTAAGAATTTTCCACAGTTTGCTGTGATCCACACAGTCAAAGGCTTTAGTGTAGTCAATAAAGCAGAAGTAGATGTTTTCCTTGCGCTCTCTTGCTTTTTCGATAATCCAGTGGATGTTGGCAATTTGATTTCTGGTTCCTCTGCTTTTTCTAAATCCAACTTCAGAAATTCATGGTTCACGTACTGTTGTGAGATGAGTGCAATTGTGCGGTAATTTGAACATTCTTTGGCATTGCCTTTCTTTGGGATTGGAATGAAAAGTGACCTTTTCCTGTCTTATGGCCAGTGCTGAGTTTTCCAACTTTGCTGGCATACTGAGTGTAGCAGTTTGACAGCATCATCTTTTAGGATCTGAAATAGCTCAACTGGAATTCCATCACCTCCACTAGCTTTGTTTGTAGTTATGTTTCCTAAGGCCCACTTGACTACGCATTTCAGGATGTCTGGCTGTAGGTGAATGATTACACCATTGTGTTTATTTGGATCATGAAGATCTTTTTTGTATAGTTCTTCTGTGTATTCTTGCCACCTTTTCTTAATATCTTCTGTTTCTGTTAGGTCCATACTGTTTCTGTCCTTAATTGTGCCTATCTTTGCATGTATGTTTTCCATGGTATCTTTAATTTTCTTGAAGAGATCTCTGGTTTTTCCCATTGCATTGTTTTCCTCTAATTCTTTGCATTGATCAGCGAGAAAGGCTTTCTTATCTCTCCTTGCTCTTCTTTTCAACTCTGCATTCAGATGGGTATATCTTTCCTTTTCTCCTTTGCCTTTCACTTTTCTTCTTTTCTCAGCTATTTGTAAGGCCTCCTCGGACAGCCATTTTGCTTTTTTGGATTTCTTTTTCTTGGAGATGGTCTTGATCATTACCTACTGTACAATGTCATGAACCTCCGTCCATAGTTCTTCAGGCACTCGATCAGATCTAATCCCTTGAATCTGCCACTTCTACTGTAATCATAAGGGGTTTGATTTAGGTCATCTGAATAACCTTTATTCAGAAGTTTCATTCATAACTTTTATTCAGAAAGTTACTACCTAATAATCCCATGTAAATAGTAGCCAAATTTCCTCTTTGTAATTTGAATACTGTTTACCAGAAAAGTTTTTTGATAAATGGGATAAAGGCTCTCTACATTCTTCATTGAATTTAGGAAAAAGTATGGCAGGCTTTAGAAAAAAGAGGGATTAGGTGATATTAAAGAGTGACACATTTTTTATTTTTATCTGCACAATGATTTTACAGTATACACTTTAATTTAAATTAGAAGCCTTCCATATCTTTTTTCTTTTTGGCTGTGCTGTGCCTGACCAGGAACTGAACTCACACCTTTAGAGTCCTAATCACTGGACCACCAGAGAATTCCCAGAACCCCCATTAGTCTCCAATTTTTCACTAAATTGTTTTGATTCCCCCCCTCCCCAATCCAAAGCAAGAACTGAAGCCTGGAAAATAAACCTTTAATAGCAGCAATAACATCAATATAAAGTCCATAAATTATCAGACAAGCCACAATTTTTCATTATTAGACTTTATGCCATGTTGGGCTCTTTCCAATGGCTAATGTTTACCATTCTTCTAAATTCCTGTTGCCAACAGTGGGTTAAGTTTTTGTATACTGCTAGTTACTCTGAATATGAAATGTACCTAGACTTGGTTTTACAGGAAAGTGCAGTCAGTTATTGATCTGTACCCTACTCCAAATAGGTCTATTTTCTTTTTTTCTCCTTCCCCAACTATTTCAATTACTATTTTAAAAATACACACTTCTTCTAAAAACTATTTGCTTTTTCTTCCGAAAAGTTACATAATATACATTTCATCCCTTCATTTTATAGCAGAATAAATTGTTTTAAATTGCCAAAATGTGATCAAGGGAGTCACATACTTTAAAAGAGCATTATAATTTTCCTGTAAAATTGATCCACGCTTGTGGTTATTTTTTACAACAGAACTTTAAAAGGAAGAATCCATTTAGCTGCACTTGAATTGGTGCACTAAATTGAATTTTTAGGCTGTCATTTCCTACAGAATGAGTGAACCAGTGTCTCAACATGAATGAGTGGTAAGTGACCTTTGAAAATGTTTTTTCAGTGTAAAGTTTTCTTTCTTTCTCTTTCTATTTTTTAAATAAAATAAACCTGGATTAGAAATATGATAAATTTTAACTAAAGTTGCCCAAAGCATTCTCAGAAATGAAAAGCCAATCATCTTTCCTTGCATATCACTTAGGTACAGGGATATTATAAATTAGTAAATTATATTTAATTGTGATTTTGGACTACTAAAATAGAAAAAAAAATATTGTTTTCTTTTCCATTTTATATTCTACTACCGGTCACTTAATACTTGATATGTCATACATTTTTAAAAACCAGTTTGAAAATAAATAAACATATAAAATCTAATCTCTCTTTTCAAGCCACTCTTAGTTTACTAGGAGTTATAAAATGTATAAATATAATTCAGTTCATGGTAACTGCAAACACAGTTGGAAATAAAGTAGTTCATTTGCCCTTGGAGACCACACTCTACCATTCTTCACTTGGTTATCTTAAAAGTCTGATCTATATAAATGATATTTATAATCTTTGACTTCCAATGAGTTTGACCAATGGGGAGCACCAGCATGTCTTCATGAGATAAAAGAGTGTTATAAAGTTGGAGTATTTAGGAAGTATTTAGTCTCAGCTTTTCCTTATGGTGTCAGCATGGGCTGGAATATGTCCCCAAGCCAAAGCTTCAGTGTCTGGCAAAGTTTCTTCTTTACAAAGTACTCTCTGTGTCTGGATACTGCTAACTGATCTCTTTTAGGTCCAGAGGTGGGAACTGGTAGAAGCATCATGGGAGCACCCCAGGGTTCTGCCATTTCCCTTCCCATTGCACTGCTGCTGCTGCTGCTGCTGCTAAGTCGCTCCAGTCGTGTCCAGCTCTGTGCAACAATAGACTGCAGCCCACCAGGCTCTGCCTTCCCTGGGATTCTCCAGGCAAGAACACTGGAATGGGTTGCCATTTCCTTCTCCAATGCATGAAAGTGAAAAGGGAAAGTGAAGTCACTCAGTCGTGTCCGACCCCTAGTGATCCCATGGACTGCAGCCTACAAGGCTCCTCCGTTCATGGGATTTTCCAGGCAAGAGTATTGGAGTGGGGTGTCATTGCCTTCTCTGCTCATTGCACTAAACCTTGCCTAATATCTGAATTTGAGTGTGCCAGTTCTTCCCTATCAATACTCAGAAATGAATGTTTTCAAGAACAAAATAATCAGATCTAGCTATTAAGAACAATTCTTTTATCTTTGATTATGTAGGATATAATAGTTAGAATGGAAATGAAAGGTTTTTTTTTCTTTAGTTAATAGCCAAACATCCTTTCATTCACTGTAAAAGAAACAACAATGCCCTATATTTTAAATAAATGTAAATATTAAATTTTACAACTCCTGGATGGTAGGGGCATGATTCTTTACCTCTACTTCTCCATGCTTTTTTAAAAACTGAGATTATAATTAACATACCATAAAGTATATTCTTTTAAAGTATAGAGTGCACTGATTTTTTATGTATTTACAAGTTTGGGCACTATCACCACTATATAACTCCATATTTTTTTTAAATCACTCCCAAAGAAACGCCACACTTCTTAGCCTTCTCTCTCTAGTAGTCCTATCTTCCATATCCCTAAGCAACCATCAATCAACTTTCCCTCTCTCTATATATGTTTATTAAAGAAATTTCATATAAATGGAATCTTAACAATATGCCACCTTTTGTTTATGGCTTCTTTCATTTAGCAAAATGTATTCAAGGTTCATCTATGTTGTAGCACATGTCAATTCTTCATTCCTTTTCAATGTCAAGTAAAATTCCATTGCATGAATATACCACGTTATATTTATCATCAAGTAATGGACATTTGGTTTCTCAGGTGGCACAGTGGTATAGAATCTGTCTGCCAGTTTAAGGAATTCAGGAGACCTATGCTTGATCCCTCGGTTAGTAAGATCCTCTGGAGTAGGAAATGGCAGCCCATTTTGTTTCTATTTTTAGGCTATTTTGACCAACCATATATAAGTTTTTATGTGAACATATGTTTTTATTTCTCTAAAGTGTTTACCTAGAAGTGACTTTCTTAATTATATAAATAACTTTATGCTCAACTTTTTGAGGAAGCACTAGATAGTTTTCCTAAAAGGCTGCATAATTTCACTTACTTTTCAGCATTGTTTGACAGGGTTCCAATTTCTTTAGATTCCTCACCAACTCTTGTTATTGTCTATAATTATTATATTTTTTATTATTTAACCATCCTAGTGGGTGGGAATGGTATCTTGTAGTTTTTCCATTGCATTTTAATTTATGAATAAAAAACAAGTACACAATTCTATAATAGTTATTAATCAGTAAACTGATATAGCATGCTCTATGTGAAAATGGGTTGGTTGACTCCTGTGAGAAAGAAGACAAAAAATGATTTTGCAAATTAGTATCCAAGGCCTTGAATCAAAAGGGAAATATTATTCTCCCATAGAAAAATAAGAATGTTTCCCTAAGCCTATCAGTCTCTCACCTGTGAAAAGCAAAGGAGGTTGCAGAACACTCAAGCCATAAATATATAAGGAAGAGAATAAAATGAAAAACCAACAAGCTTTAGCATATAATTCCTCCCACTCAAAAAGGAGAGGCTAGCATGGGTTTTAAAGATAGAAAAATGGAAGTGACAGGAGGGAAATGTGAAATCATCTTTTCAAAACAGAGACAGTGGGGCTTGAGGAAGGGCTCTTTCTACAGGAAAGAAAGTCTTGTGGGTGGCAAGGGTCATTCCTTTGTAGACTGTCTCTGAAATGGGGAATAGGTAGCAGAGTAGTGGAGAAGTCTGGGAGCAGAAAGTGGAGGGCAGGTATCTTGGAGGTGAGATACTAGCACATTTTTCACATTCAAAAGAACCCTGTATCAGAAAACAAGCCATAAAGACATTTGTGTAACCTTAAGGAGAAATGGTTTAGTTGCCAAGTCGTGTCTGACTCTTGAGACCCCATGGACTGTAGCCTGCCAGGCTCCTGTTTCCATGAGATTTCCCAGGCAAGAATACTGTAGTGGGTTGCCATTTCCTTCTTCAGGGATCAAACCTGCTTCTATGGTATTTCCTGCATTGCAAGTGGATTCTTTCCCTGCTGAGTTATAGGGATTCATTAAGAAGGATAAAACCCCTGTTAAAATAATTAAAAGTTAATTTCTCATTATCCAGGCCAACAGGGGAACCAGTCCAGTTTATTATTATTTGGAAAAAATAAAGTAATGTGGCATTCTTGTTAATGAGTAGGCTGGAGTAAAATTCACATGAACTGCTTCGTGAGATAAGGATCCTATGCTAAAACAAGCACATTCTATACAAGAAGAGGGGGGATAGCATATACGTAATATTTCCCTTGATTCGGAGTCTTCCTTATAAGTTTTTTTATGACCACAAGAGGAGTGCCTCTGGCATTTTGGAAGTCCTTTGGTGTGGACATTGGAAAAGATTCTCTTGGTTTGCAATGATCATCTGGTAAAGGTGGAATAAGATTCTTCTCTGCTCTCATATTTATGAGGGCTTGTTCATTACTGGGGTGAGAAGGTATAAGGGTAATCACATACTTTGAAGGTAACATTTTGTCAAATGTTCCATATATGTTCAAAATAGCAATTAATATAAAATGTCTCTTCATCTCCTTAAAGATTTCATAAGACTATTTGTAATTCTATCTTATTTACAGAAATGCTTTCCTATGACCAGAACAAATGTTTATTAGTCTGAGCCATAGAGAAGAAACTATAATTGCTTTTTCTTAGACAACTGTTGGTTCTTGTTTCTTGGTTATTTTCTACCTGGCTATATAACAGTTTTATTCCACAATGCAGCAGTGCTGACAGATTTTATTTTCTCTTCATCTTGGCTTCATAATTTTCTAGTAAGAAGTCATCACAATTTAGCAGGAGAAAAAGCAATGGTTATTGACATAGAATTTTCTTTTGTTCTGTAGCCACCATATCAGCAGAAGCCCATGTTTTTAACAAGTGTGTTGGTAACTAATTCTTACAACACAACAATTGATATGATGTTTAGAAGCAGGATAAGTTTCCAATATAATGGAAGTGAATTCCATTTGCTCACTTCCACCCTCATTCTCTTCTAAGAAGAAAAAAAACAAGGCATACAGAAGGCAAGGAATTTTTCCAGTCATAAAAAATGATAGTGGGAAAGTTGGAATGGATTTTTAAACTATTTGTCCAGTGTTTTCTGCATATGCCAGAAAGCCTATAAAATTATGTCACACTATCAGAAATTGTCAAATATTTATTTCAATGTTGTTTTTATCTCTGTAATTACATTAAATAATTTTTATTATAATTTACTTTGGGGGGCTCCAAAATCACTGTAGATGGTAACTGCAGCCATGAAATTAAAAGATGCTTACTCCTTGGAAGGAAAGTAATGACCAACCTAGACAACGTATTAAAAAGCAGAGACATTACTTTGCCAACAAAGGTCCATCTAGTCAAGGCTATGGTTTTCCAGTAGCCATGTATGGATGTGAGAGTTGGACTACAAAGAAAGCTGAGTGCTGAAAAATTGATGCTTTTGAACTGTGGTGTTGGAGAAGACTCTTGAGAGTCCCTTGGACTTCAAGGAGATGCAACCAGTCCATCCTAAAAGAAGTCAGTCCTGAGTATTTATTGGAAGGACTGACGTTGAAGCTGAAACTCCAATCTTTTGGCCACTTGATGTGAACAGCTGACTCATTTGAAAAGTCCCTGATGTTCGGAAAGATTGAAGGCAGGAAGAGAAGGGGACGGCAGAGGATGAGATGGTTAGATGGCATCACTGACTCAATGGACATGAGTTTGGGTAAACTCTGGGAGTTGGTGACGGACAGGGAGACCTGGTGTGCTTCGGTTCATGGGGTCACAGGGAATCAGACACAACTGAGTGACTGAACTGAACTGATGACAATTTGAGATTTTATTTTTAATTTCGACATTATTTTTAATGCTTATTGGTAAAGAGGGCTTCCTTGATAGTTCAGAGTATAAAGAATCTGCCTGCAACACAGGAGATCATGGTTCAATCCTGGGTTGGGAAGATGCCCTGCAGAAGAGAATGGCAACCAACTCCAGTATTCTTGCTGGAGAATCCCATGGACAGAGGAGTCTGGTGGGCTATAGTCCATGGGATCACAAAGAGTTGGACACAACTGAGGGACTAATACTTTCACTTACAGTAATAAAGAAGCAGATAAATAAAAATTAAAAATAACAAAAATAATTTATACAACCATAAAGCTATGTCAAAATACTACCTTTCATATGCTATTGATAACGTTCCTTTCTTTGGAGCCATCATATTTGCTTCTCAAGTTAATTATTTCCATGTATACGACCGAATGAAGTGGTTCATACTAAAAAAGGTACTGAAGTGATGAATCCTGGCATTTTCTAGACTTTTTGCACTAAGTCATATCTGACTCTTTGTGACATACCATGGACCTGCCACGCTCCTCTGTGCATGGGGATTCTCCAGGCAAGAACACTGGAATGGGTTACCATGACTAACAAAGGCAAAGGTGAAAAGGAAAGATACACCCATCTGAATGCAAAGTTTCAAAGAATAGCGAGGAGACATAAGAAAGAATTCCTCAGTCATCAATGCAAAGAAGTAGACCCCCCCCAAAAAAATAGAATAGGGTAGACTAGGGATCTCTTCAAGAAAATTAGATATATCAAGGGAAGAATTCATGCAAAGATGACCAAAATAAAAGACAGAAACAGTATGGACCTAACAGAAGCAGAAGATATTAAGAAGAGGTGGCAAGAATACACAGAAGAACTATTAAAAAAAGAACTTTAAATAAAGATGACCACCATGGTGTGATCACTCATCTAGAGCCAGACATCCTAGAATTCTAAGTCAAGTAGGCCTTAGACATCACCACAGACAAAACTAGTGGAGGTGATGGAATTTCAGTTGAGCTATTTCAAATCCTAAAAGATGATTCTGTGAAAGTGCTGCACTCCCTATGCCAACAAATTTGGAAAACTCAGCAGTGGCCACGGGACAGGAAAAGTTCAGTTTTTATTCTAATCGCAAAGAAGGGCAATGCCAAAGAATGTTCAAACTACTGCACAATTGCACTCATCTCACATACTAGCAAAGTAATGCTCAAAATTCTCCAAGCGAGGCTTCAACAGTATGTTAAATGAGAACTTACAGATGTTGAAGCTGGATTTAGAAAAGGCAGAGGAACCAGAGATCAAATTGCCAACATCTGTTGGATCAGAGAAAAACCAAGAGCATTTCAAAAGAACATCTACTTCTGCTTCATTGACTATGCCAAAGCCTTTGACTGTTTCGATCACAACAAACAGTGGAAAATTCTTCAAGAGATGGGAATACCAAACCACCTGACCTGCCTCCTGAGAAATCGGTATGCAGGTCAAGAAGCAACAGTTAGAAGTGAACATGGAACAACGGACTGGCTCCAAATTGGGAAAGGAGTACGTCAAGGCTGTATATTGTCACCCTGTTTATTTAACTTACAGGCAGAGTACATCATATGAAATGCTGGCCTGGATGAAGCACGAGCTGGAATCAAGACTGCTGGGAGAAATGTAATCTCAGAGATGCAGGTGACACCACACTTATGGCAGAAAGCAAGGGAGAACTAAAGAGCCACTGATGGAAGTGAAAGAGGAGTGAAAATGTTGGCTTAAAACTCAACATTCAGAAAACTAAGATCATGGCATCTGGTCCCTACACTTCATGGAAAATAGATGGGGAAACAGTGGAAGCAGTGACAGACTTGATTTTCTTGGGCTCCAAAATCACTGCAGATGGTGACTGCAGCCATGAAATTAAAAGACGCTTGTTCCTTGGAAGCAAAGCTATGACCAACCTAGACAGCATATTAAAAAGCAGAGACATTACTTTTCCAACAAAGGTCCATCTAGTCAAAGCTATGGTTTTTTATAGTAGTCAGTTATGGATGTGATGGTTGGACCATAAAGAAAGCTGAGCACCAAAGAATTGATGCTTTTGTACTGTAGTGTTGGAGAAGACCCTTTGGAGTCCCTTGGTCAGGAAGTAGATCAAACCAGTCCATTCTAAAGGAAATTAGTCCTGAACAGTCGTTGAAATAATTGATGCTGAAGCTGAAACTCCAATACTTTGGCCGCCTGATGCGAAGGACTGAATCACTGAAAAGGACCCTGATGCTGGGAAAGATTGAAGGCAGGATGAGAGGGCGATCACAGAGGATGAGATGGTGAGGTGTCATGACCAACTTGATGGACAGGAGTTTCAGCACACTCCAAGAGTTGATGATGGACAAGGATGCCTGTTTGCTTCAGCCAATGGGGTGGCAAAGATTTGGACACAACTGAATGAGTGAACTGAACTGAACTCTAGGGGCTCTTCCCAACCCCGGGACTGAACCCAGGTCTCCTGAATTGCAGGTGGATTCATTACTGTTTGAGCCACCAGGGAAGCCCCTTCATGTTAAGCTTAGGTATATAAAAGACAATGTGCTCCTTATCCTCCCTATGTCTCCAAAATCTTTTATTTTGAAGCATTTAAGATGTTCAACTCCTCTTACAGAGTCCCATGAACTCAGCATTCCTAGCTCATTACAGGCACTACAAATACTAGTGTTTTCCTCAGAAATTATAGCCAGTTCTCCTTTCCTCATGTTTACACAGAGATCGGTAATTATTAACTCATGCATATGATAATTACTAAAATTCATGCTGAGTGAAGTGGAATTTATCATTGATATCCCAACCATAAATTCACTTAATTCCTCCAACAATTACGTAAGAAAGGGATTGTTATTATTTCTGTTTTATAGCTGAGACAAAACTAATTAAGTGATCAGCCCAAATAGCAAAGTGAGGATGTGGGCCTCACATTTGGAATTTAAAATTGTCTACAAAGAACCCTTTGCTCTGCCCTATCCTTCCAAATGCTGATAAAACATGTCTTGCTAATTTCTTACTCTATGTTTTTTCACGTTGCTTCTAGTTCAAAGTTTTTTTTTTTTCCTTCAAAGGAGTAGAATCTTTGATTAAGCACACCCTAATCTCACTTCTTGTCATGGTATACATGCTCAGTATTAATGCTCAGTTTAATTTCATTAATTTTCACTTGTTGATGTGCTTCTTATAGATTATCTTATGTCAGTTATATATATTTCTTTAGAGTATTCAGAACTTTTTCATTTTTATTATGGAAAAATGGCACCCAGTTAATTGGTCACTATGATGATTGCAATAGCAAGCTTACATGAAGATATTTAAGGTCCACATTTATTATTCTTCATGGTATTCATCATATAGTTTCTATTAAAATGAATTGATAAAATGCAGCACTTTTAACATTCTAATAAAAGACAACACTGAAAAAAGATATGCATCTCTGTTTTAAAAAATTAAGTATTTTTTAAGCTTTAGTAGCATATCGGCTAATATTTTAAATGAAAACATGCATTTAACCTAACTACCATCAATAAATTCATATTACAAAAGTAATTTCAACAAAATTTTATGATTTAAGATGTTTAAGTTTATGTCAGACTATGTTCTCTGAAATCTATAATGTGTTCATTTGGTTCTTTTCATTAATAGAGTGTCTTATGGAAACACAACTTGGATAAGAACCTAACATCTCAATAACATTCACTGAAAAAGCAACTATTTCAGAATTCCAGGCTTTTATTTGTATAAATGTAGGTTTTTTGAAATAATTTATCTGCTAAATAATTGAATTGAGGTTTCCTTGACATTGCAGATCGACTCTCCACATGCATCTTAATGGCATCCATTTTTCTTGAAATCTATTAGAAACTTCTTATATCAAAGGTTGGCCATCTTTATTTAAATGTGCAAATATGGAGTTGTTTTTTTTTTACAGTATATTAGCACCCCAATATCTATTGAATATTTATCTTTTTCAAGTTTTAGTACAGAAAGATGAGATAAAATGATACAAGAAAGCAAAAAGAGTCAGAATTCAAATAGAATCAGATAAAAAAATGATTAGGTTTACAAATTCAGACTAAAACTGATTTTATCACTTGCTAAGTAAATTAGACAATATTTTAATAAGAGCACTTACATATGAGAAACAAATTATAATTTGTGACATAATATTTAGTGTAAACACTATGCTGCTTTCTAACATCTAATTGTCCTAAACATATTATCACTACCTCTTGTGTCAGGTATATACCATTGAAAATTACATGAGATTCTTTTTGTATAGAACTGGAAAGAAGGTAAGGGATGAAAAAGCAGTAAGAAAGAATAGAGAATGAGAAAGGGGTGGAATGAAAGTACAGGATGGAAAAGAGGGATGAAAATAGAAGCATAAAATGAAGCAAAGGTGGAGACTAGTAAAATGATAGGCATATGGGGCACAGTATGATATGATTTCCTGATACCCATAATGATTAAAATAAGAAATTAGAATTACTGGAAGTACATGTCTAATATGACTTGTTGAAAACATGCTTGTTGGCTCAGCTATTTTAGTGCATTTAACTTTAGTTGAATTGTGTTTCCTTTATACTCTTGGTAATGCTAAATATGATAACAGTATTTTACAGATACTTGTTTTTCTTAAAATGACCAAATAGTTAAGGTCTTAATGTTATATAATGCATTTTATAGTCAACGAAAATCCTCAAACCTATTATCTGTTCACTGGCAAAGAAAATAGAATAGACAAAAATACTCCAGAAACTCTAGTCTGCTCTTAGAAATTCTATAGTACTTTAACTGGTTTACACCATAATTACCAAAGTTGTCATTAACTCTGAACAGAGGGACACTTTTCTTTTATTGCTGCTATATTTTTATATGCCAGAATAAACTGCTGAGTTCTCAAAAGTTTAACTAGTGACTTTAAGTTGTGACTCTGTTGGCTTCAGTCACTCTATTTAGATTTTTCTAAACTTTTAAGTGTTTATAACATTTTAAGCATACATTAATTTCATGCTTGGTTCACTAACGCTTACCACATAGGAATTGTCTAATATAAATTAGGTAGCTTCCAACATAAAATATTCTGATAGTACTGATAGTCCTACACATCTGAGCTTTGTTTGGATTTCACTTAACTAAATCTTTAAGTATTTAATTGGTTTTTTAAGTAAGTGCTTTCAAATAAATACTTTTATGCTGTAGGTTAAGCATGATCAAGGACACAGAGCTTCTCAAACTTTAGCACAAATTAGACTCACCAGGAGGGATTGTTAAAACATGAATTTCTAGAACCCACCCTTAGAAACTGATTCAGCAAGTCTGGGTGGGCTTGGGAATATGCATTTCTAAGAAGCTCACAGGTGACATCGAATCTGCCAACCTGCTAGTCACACTAGAACAGCTTTCAGAGTATGATTCAATCTTTTTAAAGAAATATTTCCAGTTGTTGATATTTAGTTTGTCCTGCAGCTTAGAAGCGAAGAGTAAGATACTGTATCTTAAAATAGGCCAAGACAGTTTCTCCTCTTGTCTTCAGTGTTCTTAAGTATATATTACCAGCACTAGAGAGCAGAGGTTTGAGGAATGGTTAACTTGTCAGCCTCATTAGGTGGGAAAAGAACATGAATCTTAGAAACAGACAAGATTTCAAATCTCAGCTTTAACATTTATTAGCTGTTTGCCCTTGGGCAAATTACTAAAACATTCTGAATCTCATTTTTAACATTTGTACAGAAAGAATGATAAAACCTATATGAAACCATTATTGTAAGCATTTAACAAATTAACCTACATAAAGACATAATGAAATCTGTAAAGCACTTAACCCATGTCCTTTGAGACCTTGTTCGGTTCATGATGCTCTCCATTTCCCCCCATACTTCTCTGTATCTTCATCACTTCTCTTTCAAAGCCAAAAAATATACTTTCTCTTTCTCTGTCTCTAAGCCAAAAGGCAAAATTTCTCCTCCATTATAAAAATACTCTTTTCTGATCCCATTTGGCTGCTGACTTCTCCCCTCACTTTCCCTCACAACCAACCTCTGAATAAATTACCTTCACTCCTTGCTTCTAGTTCCACACTGCTTAGTCCTTCATCTAACCATTATAGCTGAAACTGTGTCTCCATCACTAAAATCAAGTTGCTTTCTTAACAGTCACATGACTTTGTAAGTGTCAAATCAATCCTTATCATGAGTGATGTCTTCCAAGCATGCAGTCTCTAACCCTCAGTTGCTGGCATGGCTCACGGCTTACTTGCCCTGGAAATTCTCTGATACGTAAGCTTTAGCAACACTTCTCTCTCTTGGTTCTCCTTTGCCTCAGTGATTGCTGGTACTTCTTCCACTGTTTGTCCCTATTTTCTCTCAGTCTTCACCTGTCTTTGGGGAATTTCATCCTTATGCATGCCTTCAATTCCCATCTCTGTACCCTGGCAATTCACTAAACCCACGTCCCCCAATGCAGACTTCTTTCCTAAGTTGCATACTGACCCAGATTTTAACTGAGTATCACTACCATGATGGCTAACGTTAAGTTACCCAACACTAAACATGTAAGACATGCCCAGAATGTGAGTCTATATTTCTTGTGTACACCATGGGGTTGGATGGCAATTCTGTGCACCTTGGCTCAAAGGACATCTGGGAGAATTCCCTCTGCCGGAAACATTTCTTGCTTCATTTGAAAAACTTCTATTTATCCTTCAAATTAAAGCAAGGAATTAGTTTTACCAGAGTCATCTGACCACCCAAGTAGCTCTAGCTATGTATTTCTTTAGAACCCTGTACCTCACCTATATCAGGGTCTCTCCCATCGCTTCCATTATACTCTAAGTCTCACAGAGGAAGAGATTGGCTTGTCTCTCTAACCATTGAACCACTGGCACAGAGCTGAGCACATGGCACATACTAGGTGCTTAAAAATAGCTCTAATTCCTTTTTCCAACACCGCTCAGACATTCAACCAATAATCCCTGTGCCAAAACTCCTCTGAGTAATGGGTGAACTTAGTGAGAACAGACACAGTTCTCTTTCTCAGTGTCAGTATGTCAGAGAAAAACAATTTTCCAGACAAACAAGGAATAAACAGCCACAAAAGTTAAAACGTTATGAAGGAGAAAGAATGTGGAGAAGGAGAATAACAGAGGGGAGTCTGCATAAACAGAGAGGTAGACAGAGTTGGGAGTTCTTTATTAAACAGGAGTGAGTAGGCTCTGACCATGCAAGGAGGAAACATCATGAGCAAAGAACCTGTTGTGGGAAAGATCTTGTTTGGTTTTATTTTGAGGAGACTGTCTCTTCCCCAACCTGAGAGGAGAGGTGTGTGGGACCATAGGAAGTGAAGAGAACTACTGTCCAAGATGAGGCTGAAGAATTAAGACAAATCCATTCTTTGCAGAAACGTTGTCAAACAAGAATAATTTCTTTCTTTAGATTGTGTTCAATGAGTTTAAATGCTTTAGTTATTGGTCACAACAGATTTTCATGGTGTGCATTCAGTCATTGTAATTCCCTGTGGTAAATAAATTTAGATATTCTCATTAATGCCTACATGTTTTCTAAAAATGATTTTTATATGCTTTGTTAGTAGTCAGTTCTCCAAAGAAGACATAAAGGTGGCCAATAAACACAGAAAAGATGCTCAACATGATTCATTATTAGAGAAATGCAAGCCAAAACTACAATTAGGTATTACCTCACACTGGTTAGAATGGCCATTATCAAAAAAATCTACAAACAATAAAAATTGGAGAGGATGTGGAAAAAAGTGGAGCCTCTTGCACTATTTGTGAGAATGTAAATTGATACAGCCACTATGGAGAACAGTATGGATATTCCTAAAAAAAACAGGCATAAAACTACCATATGACCCAGAAACCCCACTACTGGGCACATACGTTAAGAAAGCCATAATTCAAAAAGACATATGTACCCCAATGTTCACTGCAGCACTAGTTACAATAGCTAGGAAACGGAGGTAACCTAGATGTGCATTGACAGATGAATGGATAAAGAAGCTGTGGCACATATATTCAATGGAATATTACTCAGCCATAACAAGGAATGAATCTGAGTCAGTTGTAGTGACATGGATGAACCTATAGCCTGTTATAAGAGTCAAGTAACTCAGAAAGAGAAAATCAAATATAGTACATTAAGGCACACATATGGAATCTAGAAAAATGGTACTGATGATACAATCTGCAGGCAGGAATAGAGACACAGAGATAGATAATGGATTTAGGAACACAGTGGAGCAAGAGTAGGGTGGGAAAATTTGAGACTGCAGCACTGACATATATACACTACCATGTATAAAACAGAAAGTGGGAAGGAGCTGTATAACCAGGGAGATCAGCTCAGTGCTCTGTGACAACCTAGAGGGGAGGGATTTGGGAGTGGGGTGGGAGGGAGTTTAAGGTGGGGGATATATGTATACTTATAGCTGATTCATGATGTTGTACAGCAGAAACCAATAAAACATTATACAAAAATTATTCTCCAATTAAAAGAAAGAGATACATAGGGCAAAGACAGCTCTATTAAAGGACAGAAGGAAGATACAAAATTGTAGAAATCAGTCAGTGTAACAATTGTTTATGGCAATAAATATAACAAGTTAAATTCCCACAAAAATACATCATCTTTTAACACAACAAAACTTTGGAGATAAAACCATGTTTTTCTTTAAACAATATATCAGGATAGCTCTTTGTACATGATTTCCATATAAAACTTCTAGGAGGTGTGTCATAAATTAGACTTATGTCATCATTTTAATGAAAAAAACACTACACGCTAAGAGTGTCAGTAAGAAACTGAAGTATAGAAATCTTTTTTCCTAAAAGTAATTAATTTAGAATAAAAATTTCATTAAACAGTATTAAGTGTCAAACTATCAATTTCAGTTTATATAGTAGAAACTTGAAATAACATCAGCCCCAATCTTAGTATCATGTATTTACTTAATTGCAAAATTTATAATATGGGTTCATCCTATACATAAGTATCAACTTCAGGTTTAAAACTACATTTCTAAATTCTGAGTCTAAAATACATTTTCAAGTATGTAATGATTGTTGCCCATTTAATTTATGACATGATTGCTTGTTTAAAATATGAATTTTCAATCTTGATAACTTTTGGATTCAAAAACTCTTTCCTGTAGGAGGTTGCTCTAATCATTTTAGGATATTGTGCTGCATTCCTGGTCTCTACTCACTAGAAGCCATCTATGACTCAAAGTTCTCCAGACAAACAAAAGTCTACTGAAGAAGACTAGTTGATATGTTTCAGCAATCTGAGGCTGTATGTCTAGAATATAGTATTCCATCCTTTCCAACACAAATGTTTGTATTTATGTCATTAATATCCAGAATGATCCTAAGTGAGATCTTATCAATGCATCTGGATGCTAGAATTCACTGATACTTTTTGAAAATGGTATGGGTTTTGTTGAAATGATTGACTATGTTGATAACAAGCATAAAAGGAACAATTGTTAAATTATAGGGTTTTTTTCTATTTATGTCTATAGTTCATAACTGTATAAAATATAGAAAACTAAGTAAAGAATATAGGGAAATGTAAAGCTACTAAGGATAACCACTTTTAGCATTTTGAAATATTTATGCTCTCTGTATACTTTTTGTATAAAATTGGGAAAATATTGTTACATAATTTGCTTTTTATTGAGTGTGGTTTGTATTATACAAAATATTACACTGTATGCATTTGTCTATGTCATTATATCTTTTGAAAACACGAGTTTTTATGTACTATAATTAAGAAAAGATTATCTTGAATCTACCCTTCTCATTCATGCTTTTGTAATCTATTTTCTGATTAAAATATATAAGCATAAAAATAGTCTATTATGGTTTTCAGACAGTTTTCTTCCCTTACACTAAGACTTTTCTTTATTATCTTTTTGGTCTAATACTGACCACAACCACATGAAGTGATAGGACTGAAAGGAAATCCATACATGGGCATACATACAATCACATAATGCTCTAATTTCACACAGTTTTCTGAATTTAAAGGCCAACAGATTGCTTATAAGTTTTCAGGTGCCTATCCACAAATCTTAAAGGGTGACTAAAGAAGCTATTGATTCTCAAAGGAAATGATGAGTTAATTATACTCTTAACAATGATTATATAAATGTGAAAGATACTTTGGTTTTCTACTTAAAATTAGTATACAGGAATAATGTATATATTCAACCATAGGTATATATTTGAGAGAATAGGAAACAAATATCCACAGAAATCCTTGCATGAAATGTTCTTAAGTAGTATTCTTAACAGCCAAAAAGATGGAATCAACCCAAATAAACATCAACTGACAAATGTATATACAAAATTAGTTATGTCAACACAATGAAATATAATTCAACTTAAAATACAATGAAGTACTGATATGTGCTCTAACAAGGATCAATCCCGAAAATGCTAAATGAAAGAAGAGGTCACAAAAAGTCACATGATGTATGATATCACTTATTTGAAATGCCTAGGGTCTATTAGTGTTAGACCCTCAGTCGTGTCCAACTGTTTGTGAACCCATGGACTGTAGCCCAACAGGCTCCTCTGTACATGGGTTTTCCCAGGCTAGAATACTGGAGTGGATTGCCATTTCCTTCTCCAGGGGATCTTCCCAACCCAGGGATCGAACCCACGTCTCCCGCAACTCCTGTATTGCAGGTGGATTCTTTACCGTGCAGTCCAAGGGACTCTCAAGAGTTTTCTCCAGCACCACATTTCAAAAGCATCAATTCTGCAATCAGCTTTCCTTATAGTCCAGCTCTCACATCCATACATGACTACTGGAAAAACCATATCTTTGATCAGATGGACCTTTGTCAGCAAAGAAATGTCTCTGCTTTTTAACATGATGTCTAGATTTGTCACGGTTTTTCTTCCAAGAAGCAAGCATCTTTTCATTTCATGGCTGCAGTCACTGTCTGCAGTGATTCAGGAGCCCAAGAAAATATAGTCTGTCGCTCATTCCATTGTTCCCCCATCTATCCGCCATGAAGTGGTGGGACCGGATGCCATGATCTTAGTTTTCTGACTGTTGAGCTTTAAGCCAACTTTTTCACTCTCCTCTTCCACTTTCATCAAGAGGCTTTTTAGCCTCTAAAAAGCTGAGTCCATGTCCTATTCTTGTTTATGTTTGGGGGATTTATCATCTCTTATGCATATCAATGTGTGAAAGTGTTAATCACTCAGGCATTTAGCTGACATGTAAGAATGAATCACATCAGACAGGAAGGTGACTTCATTTGGAGGTGAATAGAAGGGCAGTGTGAAAATGAGACATAGAAAGAGATATGGAAAAACAAAAAAACTTAACAAATATACTTCTGTGAGTAAAATTTCAGGTAAAGTTCTTAATGTTATGAGCTATATGAAATATCATTGAATCATTAACAACAATTCTTTTTTTTTTTTTTTGAGTGCTAAATTCTTACTTAACATTCAGCATTGGTTCTCGTTAGGTTTTTGAAGTACCAGAAAACAACGATCTTTACTACAAAATGCCATTTTGACAAGGTACCACTCTGTGTTTACACTTGCAATGCTATGCCTGATTGAACATGGGAAAGTAATGTCAGACTGTGAAAAGGAAAAAAAAAAGTTTGAACAAAAAACAAGTGTATCATTTACCATGCAATCTGAAAAGATAAAAAAAAAAATGGAGACAAGCTGTGAGAAAATACTATTTTTTCAAAATGGAAAAAACTTAGTTCTACTTCCACTCATTCTTAGGCTTAATATATAGCAATTTTTAATACACTGTTCTAATCATGTCAGATGTGTAGGTATCCAGCAAGTCTTTTTGAGAAATACAGAATGCAAACATTGCGTTTATCTTCAGTCACTCACAGTTGGCTGCACTGTGTTGGCTCCCAATTTATCAGCTATTAACTGTATCAGGTAACTTTTGTTGTTATAGGGATGCTTTATCTCATGAAGATAACATTGATGTTACCAAAAGAAGGCAGTAAAAAGAAAGCACTTGACAATTACTGGGCTTCAAGATATTCTTTGGCACTGATAGTTTTCAAAAATTCACTCAACTTATTTAACATAGTACTACTGTTTATTAAACTGCCACCTGCAACTAATCATAACTTTGCAAAAATAAATCAGCTATTTAGGCTTAATGTATGATAGAGCCTCTCAACATTTTTTCTTCAGACCCTAAATACTTGAATGATAGGGAATATTTCTACCATGAAAAATGGCTCAAGATATGCCAATAAATTTGGGAAACTCAGCAGTGGCCACAGGATTGGAAAAGGTCAGTTTTCATTTAAATCCAAAAGAAAGGCAATGCCAAAGAATGTTCAAACTACCACGCAATTGCACTCATATCACATGCTGGCAAGGTAATGCTCAAAACCCTTTAAGCTAGGCTTCAACAGTATGGAAACTGAGAACTTGCAGATGTACAAGCTGGATTAAGAATAGGAAGAAAAACCAGAGATCAAATTAACAACATCCATTGGATCACAGAAAAAGCAAGGCAGTTCCAGAAAAAAAAAACATCTACTTCTGTTTCACTGATTTATGCTAAAGCCTTTGACTGTGTGGATCACAACAAAATGTGAAAAATTCTTAAAGAGATGGGAATACCAGACCACCTTACCTGCCTACTGAGAAACCTGCATGAAGGACAAGAAGCAACAGTTAGAACCAGAGATCGAACAAACAACTGGTTCCAAATTGGGGAAAGAGTATGTTAAGGCTATATATATTGTCACATTGCTTATTTAACTTATATGCAGTGTACATCATGCAAAGTGTCAAGCTGGATTGAAGCACAACCTTGAATCAAGATTCCTGGGAGAAATATCAGTAACCTCAGATATGCAGATGATACTACCCTCGTGGCAGACAATGAAGAGGAACTAAAGAGCCTCTAAATGAAGGTGGAAGAGAAAAGTGAATGTGGTGGCTTAAAATTCAACATGATCAAATTAAGATCATGGCATCTGGTCCCATCACTTCATGGCAAATTGATGGGGAAACAATGGAAATAGTGACAGACTTTATTTTGGGGAGCCTCCAAAATCACTGCAGATTGTGACTGTAGGCATGAAATTAAAAGACATTTGCTTCTTGGAAGAAAAGCTATGACCAATCTAGGCATCATATTAAAAAGCAGAGACATTACTTTGCCAAGAAAGGTCTGTCTAGTCAAAGCTATGGTTTTTCTAGTAGTCATGTAGGGATGTGAGATTTGGACCATAAAGAAGGCTGAGTGCAGAACTGATGCTTTTGAACTGTGGTGCTGGAGAAGACTTTTGAGAGTCTCTTGGACAGGAAGGAGACCAAACCAGTCAAATCTAAAGGAAATCAACCCTGAATATTCTTTGGAAGGACTGATGTTGAAGTTGAAGCTTCAATACTTAGGCCACCTGATGCAAGGAGCCACCTCATTGGAAAAGACCCTGACGCTAGGAAAGACTGAAGGCAGGAGAAGGGGAAACAGAGGATATGTTGGATGGCATCATCAACTAAATGGACGTGAGTTTCAGTAAAGTTTGGGATATACTGAAGGACAGGGAAGCCTGGCACCATAGGGTCCCAAAGAGTTGGACATGACTAAGAGACCAAACAACAATGGAATGAGGCATAGTTCTTTTCCAAGTACATATATCAACAATGTTATTCATTTATTTTTGGTAAGGGAGAAGAGGACCTTGGGATGCTTGAAGAAATTCTGCTGATGAGCCTTATACATTTAAACCCTAAATCCTCAAGAATTTCTCATAGAACCTTTTCTTGAAATACGTCTCTGTTATTGATCATTGACATTTTTATAGTGAAAGGTTACAGAGATGAAAAATTAGTTTTAAAACTCCAAATAATATTTTAAAATTGATAACTATAAGTATCTCTACTCAACAGAAGAAAAGGTGAAATATATATATATATATAATTTGCTACTTACAGATTTTCATACTTTATACAGCTTGTCCATTCATTAAGTAGCTATCATATGGTAGATGCTATTCTAGATGTCTTAGGGGTGCAGATATAATTCAAATTGGATGAATTCTCCTTTCATTAAGATTATAATCAAAGAAGAGAGTTTATAAATGCACATAAATAAGTATTATGTGAGCTAAAATGAAGTAATAGTGGTATAATGAAAAATTCATAAGGAAAGGTTAGTTAACAAAGTATTATTTTATAGGCAGACTTTAATTCAAATATGTGTCAAAAATACCTGTTACTATTTTAGTCCTTATCGAAATCTACCACTGAATTGACCTCATATTAAGAAAAAAATAAGATGATAAATCCAGGTAATGCCAACATTTTAGGAATGATCTGAGGTATGAACATTATCTTTTGCCTAGTAGTGTTGGGGTATCTTGTGTTGATAAACATAGGACATTAGAAATGTTTGTGATCTATATCTGCCTACATCAGAAATGCCACCTCTTCAGCAAAGTCTTTAATGATCATCCTATCATAGCATCCCTGTCATTCTCTAGCCCTTCTTCTCAATTTTCTCATCAGCATTATATTTTTTATATAGTTTAACTATGGATTTAAACAATAGTTAAACTATACATTTATGGTTATTTGTTTACTTACTGTCTTCCTCAAGATTATCTAAGCTCTTTGAGGGCAGAATACTTTGTTCTATTCCCTGTTTGTTATATTACCAGTATTTGGTCTATGATAACCATTCAATAAGTCTTACTGAATTAATTAATAATGTGATAACTTACCAGTAAAGTGAGCACAGGTTCCAGGATTTCAAAGCACCAAGCACTATAAAGGATATTATTATCCATGTGATTTCATCCATCCCTTTGCCTTTAAGTGGCATCTATAAGAAGATAACTGGCAAACAAATGTGTAGAAGCCTGACCTCTCCACCTGAGCACTGGCTACTGGACATCTTTGCATGGCTAACAGACAAGTTTATTTCAAAAACAAAAGTTTTGATTTTCTGTCTGCAGACTAGCTTCTTTTAGTGTTTTTCATTTTGGTTAATACTGTTACCAGCTACCTAGTTGTTTAAGCCTCAGACAGTCATGATTCCTCTATTTCTTTCACCCTCCATATCCGATTCATCACCGATTCAGCTATATCACATATCCATCAAAGTTTGTCCTCCTCCAGTGTTCCTACCCTAGACTAGCTTCATTTCTTATCTTTCCCTACCTACATCCTTACTTTCCTATAATCCTTTCTCTATACCGCAACCAAATATACCTTTCATAGACTTAAATTAGAACAGCTTCTTTAAAATCTATAGTGAGCTTAAAATAAAAATCCAAATTCTTATATTGACAAAAGTTTTCTTAGTAATCTATTTCTATTCAGTTCTTTGACCTGTCTCTCCTAGAACTCTAAAATCCAGCAATACTGACTTTTTTCTATTTGTTCAACCCCAAGCTTAGTGTACTTCATAATGTTTCCTCAGCTGTTCCCTCTGATTTCAAATCTGTTGTTCCTTATCCTCACTATTTTTCAACACTAACAACTTAGGTAGGATACCTCTTCCTTAAAGTTTTCTACTGCCATAATGTCCTCATCCTTTTATCCTAGTCCTATGTATTGTTATCACCTTATCATCATCTGGAATTACCTTATATGTCTATTTGTTTACATTCAAATGCAAATTCCATGAAAATAAGGACTCAATTGTCTTACAAGCAACACAATGCTTGACAAATAATAGATGCTCACTAAATATTTGTCGCATCACTCAATGAAGTAATCAATTAGTCATCAATTGAATGGTCAGAAAATATTTCTTATGTGCAATTTTTCTATTTATTTAATTTTAAAGGATCTTCAAATACCATTCTAATTTAGTTTTATTAATATTTATCATGCACCTCCTACATTTAATTTCCCTGGTGACTCAGACAGTAAAGAATCTACCCACAATGCAGGAGACCCAGGTTCAATCCCTGGGTTGGGAATATGCCCTGGAGAAGGGAATTGCAACCCATTCCAGTATTCTTGCCTGGAGAATTCTATGGACAGAGGAGCATGGCAGCATATAGTCCATGGCGTTGCAAAGAGTTGGACATGCCTGAGTGACAAACACTAATGTGGCCTTCCCTGGTGGTTCAGAGGGTAAAGAATCTACCTGCGATGCAGGAAACCTGAATTAGATCCCATGGTTGGGATAATTCCCTGGGGGGAAATTGCAGTCCACTCCAGTTATTCTTGCCTGGAGAATTCCATGGACCTAGGAGCCTGGAAGGCTACAGTTCATGAGGTTGCAAAGAGTTGAAAACGACTGAGCAATTAGCACTTTCACACTTTGGTACACATAAAAGATGATAAATTCCGAAAACATAAACAAGAATAGGACATGGACTCAGCTTTTTAGAGGCTAAAAAGCCTCTTGATGAAAGTGAAAGAGGAGAGTGAAAATGTTGGCTTAAAACTCAACATTCAGGAAACTAAGATCATGGCATCTGGTCCCATCACTTCATGGCAAATAGATGGTGAGACAGTGAAAACAGTGTCAGACTTTATTTTGGGGGCTCCAAAATCAATGCAGATGGTTATTGCAGCCATGAAATTAAAAGACGCTTACCCCTTGGAAGGAAAGTTATGATCAACCTAGACAGCATATTGAAAAGCAGAGACATTACTTTGTCAACAATGGTCCATCTAGTCAAAGCTATGGTTTTTCTAATAGTCATGTATGGATGTGAGAGTTGGACTATAAAGAAAGCTGAGTGAAGAAGAATTGATGCTTTTGAATTGTGGTGTTGGAGAAGACTCCTGAGAGTCCCTTGGACTGCAAGGAAATCCAACCAGTCCATCCTAAAGGAGATCAGTCCTTGGTGTTCATTGGAAGGACTGATGTTGAAGCTGAAACTCCAATACTTTGGCCACCTCATGCAAAGAGTTGACTCATTGGAAAAGACCCTGATGCTGGGAAGGATTGGGGACAGGAGTAGAAGGGTATGACAGAGGATGAGATGGCTGTATGGCATCACCGACTCAATGAACATGGGTTTGGGTGGACTCTGGGAGTTGGTGATGGACAGGGAAGCCTGGTGTGCGGCAATTCATGGGGTTGCAAAGAGTCGGACACGACTGAGTGACTGAACTGAACTGTAATTTCTAAATTGATAATTGCCACAATACAAGTGCTCATAGGATGAAATGTAGTAGAGAAGGTAGAGCAATATCTGAGATTCCAGATAGCAATAAAAAAAAAACAAAACTTTGAAATATGCAATCTAAGAATTCACAAATGTACAGGTAAACCCTGGTACAATTCAGGCAAGTGAATACATGTGGAAATAAACACATCGAGACTGCAGAAGCACACAAGTTCAGTTTGGATTTGGGAAGTAGAGCAGGAGCACAGTCATTGGTCAACAAATGATCAGGGTGGAATGCAGGTCTAGACCTCAAACATAAGTGCCATTGTGCAAGAGATAAAGAAAAACTGAACAGATTTCCTTAAAACATTGTCAAAGCACTAGTTCTATCAATCAAGAAAATAGAAGGAAACCACTCTAAAGCTGAGCTTTCTGATAGTTAAGGTTGATATACAGAGTGAAGTAAGCCAGAAGGAAAAACAACAATACAGTATACTAACACATATATATGGAATTTAGAAAGATGGTAACTATAACTCCGTATGCGAGATAGTGAAAGAGACACAGATGTATAGAACAGTCTTTTGGACTCTATGGGAGAGGGCAAGGGTGGGATGATATGGGTGAACGGCACTGAAACATGTAAACTATCATATGTGAAATCATTCGCCAGCCCAGGTTTGATGCTTGATACAGGGTGCTCAAGGCTGATGCACAGGGATGACCCAGAGAGATGGAATTGGGAAGGAGGTGGGAGGGGGGTTCTGGAAGGGGAACACATGTATACCCATGGCAGATTCACGTCAATGTATGGCAAAACCAACACGATAATGTAAAGAAAAAAAATTAATGAATTAAAAACAAAGAAAATAGAAGGAAACCACTCTAAAGCTGAGCTTTCCGATACTTAAGGTTGATATATTTCTTAGTGATGACTCAGAGGATAAATATGGGTGTGGCTTATAGATGTGGTGATTTTATTCTCTTTTACTTTTTCAAAGCAAGGGATAAAATTATCCCTAAGTAATTCCTTTATGTAAGAAAATATAATAATTTCTGTATGAAAATTCAGCAGTAAAGACTTCATATTGAATTATGTTTGGACCATAAGAAACCTTACAGATTATCAGATTTTATTCATGACATAGTAGAGACTCAACAAATAGTTGCTGAATCACAATCAATAAAAGTTTTAACTGCTTCCTATTGTTCTCTAACTATATAAGAAATTATTTCATTAAGAGATCCACTAAAATTTCAGATGAGATGGCAATGCTGCTGCAAGTGCAGGCTGAATATCATAACACTGCTTAACTGTGTTCTATGTGCTGTTTTACAGATGATAAAATGAGGCTTGGATAGGACAAATACTTTGCCCAAGATCACATAGGCAATAATGTATGGAGTAAAAAGTCAAATGGAAGGTTCAGTTCAGAATCCTTGCTTTTTAACCTCTACTATAGTGTAATGTTTCTCTGTTTCAGAAGAAAAGCATAAGATCTTGGTTAATATAGCAGAGATACACTCCACTAAAAAGAGACTTTAAAAAATGATGGAATTATTAAAATTAAGGAGGAAGACACAGATTTACATCTGGTCTTTTCTCCAAGAAAAGACTCTGATGCTGAGAAGGATTGGGGGCAGGAGGAGAAGGGGAAGACAGAGGATGAGATAGCATCACCAACTCGATGGACATGGGTTTGGGTGCACTCCAGGAGTTGGTGATGGACAGGGAGGTCTGGTGTGCTGTGGTTCATGGGGTCGCAAAGAGTCAGACACAACAGAGCGACTGATACTGATACTGATTTCTCCAAGAATTTTGCTAAATCTAACAGTAAACATCTGGCCAAGTCTGTTGTGGTAAGAAAGCTCTCTCTCCTAATCCTTTCAGTGATGCACATTCACAGCTATAAATTCATCTTTCAATGGGAACTAGAGGTTCATTCTCATTCTTATTCATAGTTCTGAGTATTTTTCTGGATAATCACATTGTATCATCAGAGTGCCTCCCCCGACCTGACTCTTAATAATTGTGTATTGGAAATTATACACTGAAGACCGTGCTCTCCTTTGTGTGAACACCTTCGTCTGTCTTGTGTAAAGCAAGTGTGCCATCCTCTACTATATTTGCAAAATACAACCCAAAGCATTGACCAAACAATATTTTAATCTGTTTATTGTGAAACAATGAAAGTTTCAAGCCAATCAGGAGCAAGTCTAGGGACAAACATCTTGAATAATTTGAACTTCAATTAATTTTTCCTAAGTAAGACTTTGTTGAAGAGAAAATAGCAGGCATTTTGCTTTATTTTAAAACACAAAATGAATATAATATGGCTGGAAATCATTTTTATTCTCTCTTAGGACACAGACATGTTATTGCTTAATATAAAATTTAAAAATGGTATTTTAATGTTTATCATCTTATAAAAATGGCTAAGTACACGAACAAAGTAGATTTATAATCTGCTAGTTTGTCCTGTATAAGGCAAGAAAACGATTTAGCCAAACCATGAATTATAATGATACAACAGTATAGTTAATTTTCTTTATTTAGAAATGGTTTACCAATAGGATTTTCTTGCTACATTTACTTTGCTCAACATTAGTCTATTTAAGAAACAAATCTTAAATGAACAAAAGGAACAAGATCTATGCTCAGGGGCCAAAGGATTTAAGACTAGGACAATATTAATGTCGCATTGCCTCCCTTCCCCCTCTGGAGTGCTGTGAGAAGTGTTCTTCGGGAACACAGAGGAGGAATAATTCTCTCAGACTATTACATACATAACATAAGTGTAGTTATTAAACATAACAGTGAAATTAACAAGGTGAAGCTACCATTCAGTTTGAAAAAGACAGTATTCCCAGTACAATTGCAATTGCCTACGTATTCTTCCATGATTTGTCCCAACGCTTAATTCTATACTCCTTGCTTTTTTCTACATGTGTTCAGCTATGTATATGTATATTTCACCTATGTATATATGCATATAAATATTTTAAAATTCTATTCATTTCTGAGTTTTATAAAAATTGTATCACATAGAAGGAAGTCTTCTGATATGGTTTATATATTAATTTATTTTTCATTAAATACAGTGTCTGAGATTCATTCAGATTGATATCTATAGTTAGAGTCCATCTTCTTGTTTGTCTCTAGTCCTTTGCTATTGTAAAAAATGTAACTATAAATGCTCTTGTACCTGCCTGTTGGTACAGATGTGCAAACTTCTCTGTGACCTGCTATCAGTGCATTTTGTACAAAAGTAAGAAAATATTTTCAAATTGTTCAAACCAGTGTATCCTCTAACCAGTAGTGTTTGAATTCTGATTGCTTGGAATCTTTACAAACACTTTATATTGGCATATTTTAAAAAATCTTGTCAACATAATCAAGGTAAAATGTTTACATTATTGAAGTCTTACTTTGCATTTCTCTTACTACCAAAGAAACTTAGTATCTTTTCATATACTCACTTCCTAGCTGTGTTTTCCTTCAGTTAAAGGCTCATTCATTTATTTTACCTATGTTGCAATTAGTTTGTTTGCTTTTTTCCTTATACTTTTGCAGTTTGTTATTACTTTCAGGTTTCACATTATTATTGTTACATTTTATATTATTAGTATTATTTTGTCAGCTCCTGTGTGTGGTGAATATCTTCTCCAGTTTTCTAATAATGTTTTTTATTTCTATGACAAATAACTCTTAAATTTTTTACATTTGGTTTTGTTAATATATCCTTTTATGATTATCTGTTTTGTATCTTGTTTGTAAAATGTTTCCATACATCAAAATCATAAAAATAATCTCCTATATATTCTTCTAAGAATTCATACTATTTGTCTGTCTCTCTTAAGAATTTGATGTTCACATATGGTATAAAGAAGAAAGATTTTATTTTGTTTCCATATGTACAGTCACTTGCTTTAACACTATTTACTAAAGAGTACATTCTTTTCAAACTAATCTGCAAGGCTACTTCTGTCAAATATTACATTTCCCTATATGTGTAATAAATTTGTTCAATTTGTGCTCTGAGAATTTAGAGAATCTAAATGGATGGGATTTGCTTATTTAAGTCTTTTAATGCAATTTTGGATGTGTAAAGAACACTTAGCTGTAATTTGGGGAGGGAATAATGGGTAAAGAGTTCAATAATTCTGTTTAAGAGATTAAAGGCATTCACTGTTAGCAATGGTAACTTTAAAAGATAGTGACAGTAACTTGGATCCACAGCCAGTTTCAAGGAATTTGAGAGACAGAGCCTAGAGAAAACTACTCTGGAGGCAAGACTGGTGGGCTTTTGAAACAGTGATGTGTAATATTCAATCCAAAGTTTTTGTCTGAGTTTTATGTTCAGTTTTCAGAGCCTTCAGTAAATATCAGGCATACACGACTGCCTTGGAATTTGGGCGATTTCCAGTGAGGAGCAAAGCAATGCATGAGAAAATGACAGTCATTTTAGATAGGAAGCTATAGAGCAGATATCAAAAATTCAGAAGGGGCAGGGTACTAAATCAAGAACTAAAAAGGTAATATAAACTTATTCCTTGGAAACAATGAAGGAAGGAGGGATGGCTGATTAAAAGTTTTTACTTCAATGTAGGTCCAGATGATTTTAATGACCTTTTAAAGAAAAAGATATTCTGCTTTCCAAACTACAGTCTTATCACTCTTGTAGTTTAGAAGCTCCTTCATAGAAAGTTTTGTGAGGTTTCTGTTCTTTTCTTTTGTTTTGAACTATGAAATTAAGTACACATTTCTTGAGCTTCCCTGGTAGCTCAGCGGTAAAGAATCTGCCTGCAATGCAGAAGACACAGAAATGCAGGTTTGATCCTGTGGTCCGAAAGATCCCCTGGAAGAGGTCATGGCAACCACTCCAGTATTCTTGCCTAGAGAATCCCACAGGCAGAGGAACCTCATGAGTTACAGTCCATAGGGTCACAAAGAGTCAGACATGACTGAAGCGACTTGGCATGCATGCACACATTCCTTTGCACAGCACTCAGAATTGCACTGAAACTGGGACTCTACTTCTCCCCTCTAGTCTCTTTTCTTAAGTAACTCTGAAATATTTGGAGTACAAGCCAGGTACTTTCAAAGGCAACTTCTCTCTGACCTTGTTGTTCCCTGTGCATAGCATGCACCGAAGAGAAGCCATGATAAGAATGGGATAATAAGGACAGTGAACGTTTATGCTTCTCAGTGCAGAATCTGTGATCATGTCTAACTTCCGTAGTCTTTCACTGTTGACAGTAGCCACAAGAGGAGGATTCAGTCTGACTCTAGTATATCACAGTCTAGGACTGAAAAGAAACACACTTCAACACAATGGCATGAGCATAAGTATGTGAGGGTTTAGGGTCATCCATTGGATAATCGCTGATAGAGGCATTTCGGGCAAGATAAGCAAATTTATTGATAAGAGAAACATCTACTCATGATGTGATGATCTGTCTGTATTGCTCACTAATTTAGAGTTTCTATCAAGAACAAGATGGAAATATATTCAGCAGCTGGGATGTCTCATTGAAAGTTCAACCACAGTATTTTTGGGAGATTAAACTGTTAGATGAATTTAGTGAAAGAAAAAAAATAAATTTGTTTATAAAATCTAATAATATCATTCTATTCAAAAAACCTTCCCAAATTTGCTCCATGGAAACCATCTATACACTAGAAGAAGAAATAAAACAAAAATTTTAAAATTTTAGTAAATTATAGATTTATATATTTAATACACTTAAACTTTTTTTTAAAAAATAGTGAGTTACTAAAGTTTCAGTTCAGTTCAGTTGCTCAGTCACTTCTGACTCTTTGCAACCCCATGGACTGCAGCACACCAGGCCTCCCTGTCCATCACCAACTCCTAGAGTTTACTCAAACTCATGTCCATTGAGTCAGTGATGCCATATAACCATCTCATCTTCTGTCGTCCCATTCTCCTCCCACCTTCAATCTTTCCCAACATCAGGGTCTTTTCAAATGAATCAGTTCTTCACATCAGGTGGCCAAAGTACTCGAGTTTCGGCTTCAGCATCAGTCCTTCCAATGAATATTCAGGACTGATATCCTCCAGGATGGACTGGTTGGATCTCCCTGCAGTCCAAGGGACTCTCAAGAGTCATCTCCAACACCACAGTTCAAAAGCATCAAATCTTCAGTGCTCAGCTTTCTTTATAGTCCCGTATATGACTATGGGAAAAACACAGCTTTTACTAGATAGACCTTTGTTGGCAAAGTAATGTGTCTGCTTTTTAATATGCTGTCTAAATGGTCATGACTTTTCTTCCAAGGAGCAAGTGTCTTTTAATTTCATGGATGCAGACACCATCTTCAGTGATTTTGCAGTGCCCAAAATAAAGTCTGTCACTGCTTCCACTGTTTCCCCATCTATCTGCCATGAAATGACAGGACCAGAAGCCATGATCTTAGTTTTCTAAATGTTGAGTTTTAACTCAACTTTTTCACTGTCCTCTTTCACTTTCATCAAGGCTCTTTAGTTCTTCTTCACTTCCAGCCATAAGAGTGGTATCATCTGCATATCTGATGTTATTGACATTTCTCCTAGCAATCTTGGTTCCAGCTTGTGATTCTTCCAATCCAGCATTTCTCATGACTTATTCTGCCTATAAGTTAAATAAACAGGGTGACAATATACAGCCTTGATGTACTCCTTTCCCAATGTGGAACCAGTCTGTTGTTCCATGTCCAGTTCTAACTGTTGTTTCTTGACCTGCATATAGATTTCTCAGGAGGCAGGTCAAGTGGTCTGGTTTCCTCATCTCATGAAGAATGTTCCACTGTTTGTTGTGATCCCCAAGGGCTTTGACATAGTCAATAAAGCAGAAATAGATGTTTTTCTGGAACTCTGTTGCTTTTTTGATGATCCCATGGATGTTTGCAATTTGATCTCTGGTTACTCTGCCTTTTCTAAAACCAGCTTGAACATGTGGACGTTCATGGTTCACGTACTTTCAGGGAATAAAAAGGAGAAAAAGAGGAATACAGGAATGAGGAAGGAAAGAAGGCAAGAAAGAAGAAGAAGGGGAGGAAAAAAGGGAAAGACAAGGAGTACAAAAGTAAAGAAAGGAAAATAGGTTTTTGGAGAGTCAGAATATTAATGAAATGGTTTATCATTTAAAATTATCTGGAAACTCAATGAAGGGAATTATTTCCAAATGAAAATTAGCATAATTCAATGAAGAAACATTAATTACTCTCTTAAGTAGATCACGTTAGTTTTTTACATATAATAATAGTGATGCTATGTTAATTAAATCAGAAGCATTTTGATATAGGTTGCCCTTGGGTCATACTCTGAAAAACACTGGATTAAGAAATCAGTGTTAGCTCTCCAACATAAACCATAGCAGGATCCTTTATTACCCACCTCCAGAATATTGGAAATAAAAGCAAAAATAAACCACTGGGACTTAATTAAAATTAAAAGCTTCTGCACAACAAAGGAAACTATAAGCAAGGTGAAAAGACATCCTTCAGAGTGGGAGAAAATAATAGCAAATGAAGCAACAGACAAAGAATTAATCTCAAAAATATACAAGCAACTCTTGCAGCTCAATTCCAGAAAAATAAATGACCCAATTAAAAAGTGGGCCAAAGAACTAAACAGACATTTCTCCAAAGAAGACATAAAAATGGCTAACAAACAACATGAAAAGATGCTCAACATCACTCATTATCAGAGAAATGCAAATCAAAACCACAATGAGGTACTATTTCATGCCAGTCAGAATGGCTGCCATTCAAAAGTCTACAAGCAATAAATGCTGGAGAGGATGTGGAGAAAACAGAACCCTCTTACCCTGTTGGTGGGAATGCAAACTAGTACAGCCATTATGGAGAACAGTGTGGAGACTCCTTAAAAAACTGGAAATAGAATTGCCATATGACCCAGCAATCCCACTGCTGGTCATACAGAGGAAATCAGAATTGAAAGAGACACGTGTACCCCAATGTTCATTACAGCACTGTTTACAATAGCCAGGACATGGAAGCAGTCTAGATGTCCATCAGCAGACAAATAGATAAGAAAGCTGTGGTACATATACACAATGGAATATTACTCAGCCATTAAAAAGAATACCTTTGAGTCAGTTCTAATGAGGTGGATGAAACTGGAGCCTATTATACAGGGTGAAGTATGCCAGAAGGAAAAACACCAATACAGTACACTAATGCATATATATGGAATTTAGAAAGATGGTACCGATAATCCTGTATGTGAGACAGCAAAAGAGACACAGATGTATAGAACAGTCTTTTGGACTCTATGGGAGAGGGCGAGGGCGGGATGATATGGGAGAATGGCATTGAACATGGAAATTATCATGGGTGAAACGAATCACCAGCCCAGGTTCAATGCATGACACAGGGTGCTCAGGGCTGGTACACTGGGATGACCCAGAGGGATGGATTCGGGAGGGAGGGGGTTCTGGAAGGGGAACACATGTACACCCATGGCAGATTCATGTCAATGTATGGCAAAACCAACACAATATTTTAAAATTAAAAAAAAAATATTAAAAAAAAAAAGAAATCAGTGCTAGGAGCTCAAATCCTGTGCTCAGTGCAACCTAGAGGGGAAGGATGGGATGGGAGGTTAGAGGGAGGTCAAAAGGGAGGGGACATATCTATGTCCATGGCTGATTCATGTTGATATAGGGCAGAAACTAACAAAATATTGTAAAGCAATTACCCTTCAGTTAAAAATAAATAAATTTTAAAATAATGAAAACAAATAGTGTTATTAATATAAAAACAAAAGCAAACAATAGCAACCCAAAACTCTACAGTGTATGAACATGAGATATAAAATAAAAACATTCTTTCATATTGATTCTACCCAGTGCTATAACACACTAAGTTGTGAAAACATTTCCATAGTTATCCCCTGGGAAGCATGAAGGGAATCTGGTCCTTGGGGATAGAAAAGGAGTGCTCTACTTTCATTTACCCAGTTATCTAAGCCCACAGTGCCTACCTTCCTTACAGTTTAACTCAACTCTATCCGTATCACAAAGAGCAGAAAATCAGATTAATTATGATTAAAACAAGAAATACACCCAAATATCTAAACCAGTATCACTATCAAAAGCCAGCTTTGTTCTAGTGGGAGGAACCAACTCCAGTTCATCATGGTTAAGATTGACGTATAAAGGATGACAAGTGTAAGTATAAACTTGCTAACATCAGAGTGAAACTATGACTCTAAGCTTAATTTTTGATCCTGATTATTCAAAAAAGTTTAAGATCCATCTTCATGGTAAGGAAAGGCTGCAGAGAAGTTCAGAAAGTTAGGAGTCAAATCACCCTTGAGTGGACCAGCTGTTTGGCCTTGAGCAAATTACTGAATTTCTGTATGTAAGGACAGTGTGCTAAAGAACAAAGACATCACTTTGTTTACAAAGGTCTGTATAGTCAAGCCTATGGTCTTTCCAGTAGTCATGCACGGATGTGAGAGCTGGACAATAAAGAAGGCAGCAAAGAACTGATGCTTTCGAACTGTGGTGTTGCAGAAGACTATTGAGAGTCTCTTGGAAGGCAAGGACATTAAACCTGTCAATCTTACAGGAAATCAACCCTGAATACTCATTGGAAGGATTGATGCTGAAGCTGAAGCTTCAATACTTTTGCTACTTGATTTACAGAATTGACTTATTGGAAAAGACCCTGATGCTGGGAAAGATTGAAAGCAGAAGGAGAAGAGGGTGACAGAGGATAAGATGGTGGGATAGCATCATTGATTAAATGGACATAAGCTTGGGCAAACTCTAGGAGATGGTGAGGGACAGAGAAGCCTGGTATGCTGCAGTCGATGGGAGGCAAAGGGTCAGACATGATTTGGCAACTAAACAACAACAAAATATTTGGTTGCTCCTATATGAAATAGTCAAGTGGGGTTTTTGTATGACAGGATCATTTTGGAGTGAAAAGTGGAATAATGCTCGGATTTTTATGTCTGTTACATAATAGGTTCTCAGTTAAGACAAGTTGCCTGCCATTCAACATCTTCCATTTCTTTTTATATGAGACTATCAACACTCTTGCCTATGACCATATTTACAAATATGCCATAAATTTTAAAAGTTTGGTTAGGTTCTCCTTTACAAAAATAGAGTTTTTTTTGGTTTGTTTGTTTTTTAAGATGAACTAGCCCAAATTTTGCTTCAGTCACTTCTGGTCTGGATACAGTAGAAAAACAAGAGGTTGATGGCTGAGAGGACAATGTAATAGTCTGTAAGTGAGAGGGAGATGAGTTGAGAGCAACTCGTTTTTTCTAGGGACAGTTATGCACTTGATCCTTTACAACTTCAATTTGTTAGCAATGCATAAGTCATCCTTTTGGGATTAAAACAAAATTACTCAACGAAGTTATGTCTAGCAGAAAAATCTGTTGAATGAAGCAAGTTCAATTACGAAAATTAAGTGTTTAACTATTCTGAAATATCATTATCCCTCTTATGTTTTTTACTATTAACATATGCAAGGATAGCAAAAGTTAACCATTAAGAGAACCCATTTCATGCTTCCAAATTTCATAAAGGATATTCTTTGGTACAAACAAAAGATGAATGAGTTCATATTATCATCAATATTTGCAATATGGAATACCAATTTACCAGACAAAATTATATATATATTTTGAAACCATGCTACTTATATCCTGAGCTTCAAAATTAAGGCTTTTCAAATGAATACAGGAAATGAGTATTCACCACATCGCTTGGGTAAATCAAGAAAATGTTCATTTAATTTGTAAGAATCCACACACTTGGTTCAATTTGAACTATACCTTGATTTTACTTATAAAAGCCTAACAAATATTTTGGCAGGAATTTTGTTTCCAACTCTAGGCTACTAAAACTGAGTTTCACTTCTCAGCAAAATGTGTTCTGCGGACTCAGCAGAAGCATTAACCTTCTATTTTTTTTTTTTTAAGAAAACAATCAATATCCATAGCATGTAGGGAGAGTGGGTCATTCTTCTATCTGTTTTGAAATTTTACATGAGCAAGAAAACTAGGGTTCAGATAAAAGAATATTTCTACTCAATTTTCTAAATGGTCAGATTTATAGGAACTTAAAATCCATTAAAAATCTAAAGTGGGTGAAAATACATCTCTTCTAAGCTTTAATTTGGTTGCTATTTGTTTCCATAGTTATGGAAAATAACAGTTTGAATGATCAATTATACTCTCAAAGCAAAGACAAGACACCAGCTGTACCTGAGTTTTCCAGTGAACATTTTTAAACTTTGGAAAATGAGTGTGGGTTTGAATGAATAAAATAGTCTGAAAATGGAACCTAATGAACAAGTTAAATTATGTCACTTATTTTCAACTTTAATAATTTAAAGGTTTTAAAGACTTGATGTGTTCACATGTCAAAGAATTTTAATTTTGTTTTCATTTTAAGGTACTTTCAGTTAAAATTCAAGCCTCTGACAATATTTTAACATTATGCATATCTTAAAATACACATATCTTATACATATCTTTATATACACACATAAATAGCATATTTTTATTGTTCAGTCACTCAGTCATGTCTCACTTTGTGACCCCATGGACTTCAGCAAGCTATAACAACAATATGTATAATTATATTTTAGCCTTAAAGATTTATATGTATAAACACATTTTATATATAACAAAAAATTAGATTTTACTTTCCAAATTGAAAAAAAAAACCTTAGAATACATGTATGTATACATATACATATATAAAGTTGATAAGTCAATGTGACTACAATATTTTCTGTGAACAACTGAATTCCTAAAAGCAATCAGTTTCTTTTAGTATCTTTCCTTAAAATCAGAAATTATTAAGAATTTAAATAGAAATACAAAGCCATTTTATTGTCTCCTCTAAGGTGTCCATTTAGATACAGCAAGTACAAATTCCCCACTACTCCAACTACTATATTTAAGTGGAGCTTAAATAAAAGGGGTGGGAGGCTGAGAGAAGAGGGAAGGCACAGTGTACACCAGAGTCGTCTTCTTGAATTCATATGCTAATTCTGACTCTTAGCATTGTGTGAATAACCAAGTTACTTAAATCTCTCTAAGTCTCCATTTCCTATTGAGAAAATGGGAAAAATAATTCTCAAATAGTCGTGGGAATTAGAGAAGCTAAAACTGTACTCAGCATTTACTTGGATTTCCCTAGTGGCTCAGATGGTAAAGAATCCGTCTGCAATGTGGGAGACCCAAGTTCGATTCCTGGGTTGGGAGGATCCTTTGGAGAAGGGAATATCTACTTCCACTATACTTGCTAGTAAATTCCATGGACAGAGGAGCCTGTCAGGCTACAGTCCATGGGGTCGCAAACACTCAGACACAACTGAGGGACTAACACTTTCACCATTTACTTAATACCTAGATTATAATGTCATATTAAAGAAAGTGAAAATAAAGGAATAGAGTGAAGATGACACCAATTACCCTCACTGTTATCTACAATTTAAACTTAAGAAAGCCCAGGGTTTGCTCTTCTTTTTCTATGCCTTCCCACCTCTCATAGGTGCTCACTCTACTGTGGTTTAGCCCAGGTGCCTCAGTGAACTGTTACTAGGGGCAGTAAACAGTAGTGTTTAAAAGGAGAGGTTAAATCCTATTGTTCTTGAGGCATATTGACCTTGAATTTTCTCTTTCTGGTTTGCTTCTCTTTCTAGAAACTTGTCCCTCACATGAAAAGCCCCTCAGCATTTCCCTGCTCCTCATACACCTTTTTCCTATCCCCCTCTTCTTCTGGCCCTGTCAGAACTCCCCCCCCCCCACCAAAAGGCCAGTGGGAACCAGCATGGATGGAGGGGAAAGTAATCAACATCATTCATTTTTCTTCGGCCCATCTTCAGTCTAAGAAAATTTATGCAGTTCACACATGGTCCAGCCTAGTTTACCAGGGAAAACTCCTCATTAGAGCTAGAGGACAAGGTAAGCTCTTATTAGTAAATCAAAATATGCCAGGTTCCACTTAGTCCCTGGATACGAATATTATTAACATTAATATTTAACATCCAAACACTGCTCCCCTAATAAAAACACATTAAGACTTTACCCCCAATATAGAGTTATATACAAAGTCTGTCCGCCATACTAACTGGTGCAACTCTGCCATCTCTTTGGTATAACGCTGGTTTGCAGGTTGCTTCCTGCAAGTCGTTTGGATAAAGCATTCTTCTGACACTACTGCCCTCCAAGAAAATGCTGTTTCTTGGTGTACTGCTTCATGGACTCAGCTGGAACGTGCCACTGTGTTCTAGGCACTTTATAAACTTTAGAATACAAGACCCAAAGTGAAAGTGGTCTTAAGTTTCACAAGGACTTTTGCCCAAATGGCCTAGGTTTCTGAACAGCAGGCAGGAAATGATCACATTCATATAACATATATAAGGTGATGTCCAGAATGCTTATCGTCAAACATTATGAATGGACTGTTGTTGCTGTTCAGTCACCCAGTTGTGTCCACCTCTTTGCTACCCCATGGATTGCAGCATGCCAGTCCTCCCTGTTCCTCACCATCTATCAAAGTTTACCCAGGCTCATGTCCCTTTCATGGTGATGCCTTTCAGACATCTCATCCTCTCACACCCTCTTCTCCTGCCCTCACTCTTTCCCAGCATCAGGAACTTTTCCAATGAGTCAGCTGTTCTCATCAAATGACCAGAATACTGGACCTTCAGCTTCAGCATCACTCCTTCCAACAAGTGTTCAGGGTAGATTTCACTTAAGATTGACTGGTTTAATCTCCTTGTTGTCCAAGGGACTTTCTCTCTGTAAAGGTATTTTATGAGATTTTTTTATTCTTTGCACTTTACTGTCTGGAATACTGTTTCTAATTAGCGTATATTAAATTTTAAATTTAATTTTATTGAAGTATAGTTGATTTTCAGTGTTGTGTTAATTTCTTTTATACAGCAAAGTGGCTCAGCCATTAAAAAAATGAAATAATGCCATTTGTAGCAACATAGATGCAACTAGAGATTATCATGCTAAGTGAAATAAGTCAGAAAGACAATGCAAATATCATATGAATCATTTATATGTAGAATCTAAAATATGACACAAATGACTTTATCTATGAAACAGAAACAGACTCATAGACATAGAGAACAGACTTGTGGTTGATAAAATGGGAGGCAGGCTGGGAGAGGGATGGAGTGGGAATTTGGGGTTAGTAGGTGCAAACTGGGCTTCCCAGGTAGTGCTAGTGGTAAAGAACACACCTGCTAATGCAGGAGACCTAAAAGATGCAGGTTCGATCCAGGGATCAGGAAAATCCCCTGCAGGAGGGCATGGCAACCTACTCCAGTATTTTTGCCTGGAGAATCCCACAGACAAGAGGATCCTGGTGTGATACAGTCCATAGGTTGCAAAGAGTTGGACACGACTGAAGTGACTTAGCACATACGCACAGCTGGAAACTATTACATATAGAATGGATGCATAACAAGATCCTATCATTTAGTACAGGGAATAATATTCAATACCCTGAGATAAACCATACTGGAAACAGATATAAAAAGAATGTATATCTTTGTATAACTGAAGCTTATACCAGTTTTATATCATAAAACTGGTATATCAAAAAAAATCAACATATAAAGTTATATTCCTTGAAATAAGAATCTTCTACCTGCTCCCCCCAGCCCCCTTCTGGCAAGTAAGATCTAGTACTGTAAGTTAGCTAGAGAAGAGGTTTCTTTGTCTTCCATCTCATCATCTCCACTTCAGGAATCAGTACATAAACCTGTCTCTACTTTAGAAAAATAAAAATCCCCAAATGAATCTAGACTGGAAGCATACTGAAGGCTAGTAAAATAGCTGACCATCATAATTATTTGACAAAGTTCAAAGACAAAATTAAATCACACACAAGCAGCACTAATTTTAATAGGCCTGTATCCCTCAGACCCATTCAGTCACCTTGTTACTGGGTTCAGTTTCATATTTAGATTTCAGATTCCTGTCTTGTTAGGGTTCAATCATATAACTGATTGGTTAATTATTCCTATTTTGGAGTCAGTCATAAACTTGGTACCCTGAGTCTATATTTTCTTATATGCTGTCAATAAAAATGTACATCAGACTAAATCTCTGAGTTCAGTGGCCCACTATTAATGAACTCACTAATTGGTTTGCTCAAGCAGATACAAATCCTCTTATATTTACCATGATCCTGTATTTTTTTTCATTTATTCATGATAGAATACCGTGAGAAATTCTCCTAAGCATCTTCCTGAATTTATGTTAAATGAACCATTTCAGTAAGTCCTGAAATAAAGGAAAATTAATTTCATTTTTCTTATTTTTCTGTCCTGAGAACACTAGCTACTCATTATTGGTACTACTTTATTTTTTAAGTGCTTCAAAGAATGTGTTCAAGAGTTCAATCAAGAATATCTCCAGAGATCAGAAACTGCCCAGAGTTTTCGACATTCACTTTACTTTCTTATTTGAAATCACAAACCTATTTGCCTAGCTCGACTTTCCTATCATTTCTTTGTTTACATGATTCCTAAAAATAAATATCTGTTTAAACAATCACAATCGAATCTGTAAGTGTAAATAACCACTGTATTTGGACCTGAAGAAGACTTGAATTTATTTTTAATACTCAAGGTTTTATATAAATATTATATATTTAGATTTCATATATATATATATACATATATATATCTTTTATTTCATTTAACCCTGCTTGTTATATAACTGATTCTCTTTCAATAGGTGTTCCTCTAACATTTTGGGACACATATGTACAATTACGTTTGGAGATCCACATAACATGATGCAACACCTAAATGTTAAAAGGAGCTGACTGATTGTTCAAGCACTGTGTTAATATTAATACCTTTATAAATATATTTTTAAACCATTCTGGGCCCCTTAGTGTTGTGTGCCATTTTCCCATAACCAAATCTGTCCACTTCAGACAGCTGCCTATACACATATATAAAATACCTCAATTCACACACACAATATCTGTCCACACATTCTCTCATCTGCAAGTAACTACACCAGAGAAACCAAACCCAGGGAAGAAGCTTGAGCATATCTTCAAATGGGCTTGGGACTACTTGGTTAGGAATTCTGGAGCATGAGGAGAAGAGAGGGCGTGGGCTCCATGTGGGTACTGGGATTCATGGTTCAGGGCAGAAAGGCTTCTCTTGGGCTGGTGTAAGGGCTGTTTTGCCTTTGCAGTTGGAAAGTGCATCGTCTTCTTCATTATTTATTAATTTAAGTCTTTGATTTGCTGTTCTTGATCATTTCCTCCCTAACTGGAAAAGTATTTCCTTAGAATTTTACATACTGCTTATTCTGGGCTTTTTTCCCTTGAAATTTCTTATATATTTAAGAACCTCTTCTAAATTCACTGCTCAATGTATGTCTCTATTTCAATTTTTATCCATGATTTATATCCTACTATTACACACAGAGATAGACACAACTACCATTTGCTATTTTACAGAATAGTTGTTGCATAATGATTTAATGTTCAAGCATCTGTCTTCTAACCCTCAACATAACATTCACAAGCTATCTCATATCAGGATCTCTGGCTACATTTATTGTTCTGTATTTTAAAAATGATGACTGTCATCCTATCTTCACAAGATTGTTCTAAGGATAAAATATAATATATGAGAAAGTGATCTTTGAAAACCATAAAATACCATGTAAATGAATGGAATTATTGTGGCCAACACTACAAATTTGCCTTAATAATCGAGGAGTGTTATTCTTCAATATTACTCATCTATTCCTCACACAAGAAAATTAGAGATACCAAGGGGACATTTCATGCAAAGATGGGCTCAATAAAGGACAGAAACAGTAAGAATCTAACAAAAGCAGAAAATATTAAGAAGAGGTGGCAAGAATACACAGAACTACACAAAAAAACATCTTCATGACCCAGATGACCATGATGGTGTGATCATTCATCTAGAATCAGACGTTCTGGAATGTGAACTCAAGTGGGCCTTAGGAAGCATCACTATGAACAAAGCTAGTGGAGGTGATGGAATTCCAGCTGAGCTATTTCAAATCCTAAAAGACGATGCTTTAAAAGTGCTGCATTCATATGTCAGTAAATTTGGAAAATTCATCAGTGGTGACAGGATTGGAAAAGGTCAGTTTTCATTCAAATCCCAAAGAAAGACAATGCCAAAGAAGGCTCAAACTACTGCACAATTGCACTCATTTCACATACTAGCAAAGTAATGGTCAAAATTCTCCAAGCCAGGCTTCAACAGAACGTGAACTGTGAAATTCCAGATGTTGAAGCTGGGTTTAGAAAAGGCAGAGAAACCAGAAATCAAATTACCATTATCCGCTGGATAATACAAAAAGCAAAAGAATTCCAGAAAAACCTCTACTTCTGCTTCATTAACTTCGCTAAAGACTTTGTGTGGATCACAAAAAACTGTGGAAAATTCTGAAAGAGATGGGAATACCAGACCACCTGACCTGCCTCCTGAGAAATCTGTATTCAGGTCAAGAAGCAACGGTTAGAACCGGACATGGAACAATGGACAGGTTCCAAACTGGGAAAGGCGTACCTCAAGGCTGTATATAGTCACCCTGCTCATTTAAATTTTTTGCAGAGTTTATCATGTGAAATGCTAGGCTGGATGAAGCACAAGCTGGAATCAAGATTACTGGGAGAAATATCAATAACCTCAGGTATGCGGATGCCAACACCCTATGGCAGAAAGTGAAGAAGAACTGAAGAGCCTCTTGATAAAAGTGAAAGAGGAGAGTGAATATGCTGGTTTAAATGCAATATTCAAAAAAGAATTGAAGAGCCTCTTGATAAAAGTGAAAGAGGAGAGTGAATATGCTGGTTTAAATGCAATATTCAAAAAACTAAGATCATGGCATCTGGTCCCATCACTTTATGGGGAATCAATGGAAACAGTGACAGACTTTATTTTCTTGGGCTACAAAAATCACTACAGATGGTGACTGCAGCCATGAAATAAACCTAGTCAGCATATTAAAAAGCAGAGACATTGCCAAGAAAGTTTTGTCTAGTCAAAGCTATGGTTTTTCCAGTAGTCATGTAGGGATGTGAGAATTAGACCATAAAGAATGGAAGAATTGATGCTTTTGAAAATGTGGTGCTGGAGAAGACTCTTGAGAGCCCTTTGGAGATCAAACTACTCAATCCTAAAGGAAATCAGTCCTGAATATTCATTGGAAGGACTGATGCTGAAGATTATCCTACAATACATTGGCCACCTAATATGAAGAACTGACTCATTGGAAAGGACCCTGATGCTGGGAAAAACTGAAGGTAGGTAGAGAGATGACAGGGATGATAAAGGATGAGATGGTTGGATGACATCATCAACTAGATGAACAGGAGAGCAGACTCCAGGAGTTGGTGATAGACAGCAAGGTCTGGCATGCTGCAGTCCATGGGTTCACAAAAATTAAGACATGACTGAGTGACTGAACTGAACTGATTTCCCTACTCAGCTACTTTTGAAATATAACTTGCCAAGTGTTCGTCTAAGATGTTTCTAGTTATGAATCTCTCATTAGTCCCTTGCTTTTCCTATGCCTGAATAGACCAGCAAAGTTTATCCAGGAAATTTTTCTTAGTCACTTCCTATTTGGGTGACCTATATTTATGAACAAGGAGCCTCAGCTGTATCATCTCCATAGCTACAGGCTAAAATATCTTTATCTTCTCATTTCATTCATGAGTCTTCTGTGCTTACTAGTCACAAACCATGCTATCTCAGGCACAGAGTTAATTCGATGTTCTTAACTGACCCTGATATAGTAAACATTAAGGATACTAATAATGTTCACTGTTTACACAATCGCTTTATCCAGAAAAAGGTGTCAATCTTGCTGTGGTCTATTACCATCTAGGACTAATAGGACTATTTTGCTAAAATACTACCCATACTGCCCACTTTATGTTATAAAGCTTCCACAAAGGTTACAAAAGTTTACTAAAAGGTGTTTAGAATAAGAGTTATTTTATTTTATTTTTTATATATTAGAATAAGAGTTATTTTAACCATACACAAAGATAAACTCAAAATGGATCAAAGATCTAAGCATAAGACCAGAAACTATAAAACTCCTAGAAGATAACATAGGCAAAACACTCTCTGCTATAATCCAAAGCGGGATACTCCATGACCCACCTCCCAGAATATTGGAAATAAAAACACGAATAAACAAATGGGACCTAATTAAAATTAAAAGCTTTTGCACAACAAAGGAAACTATAAGCAAGGTGAAAAGACAGCCTTCAGAATGGGAGAAAATAATAGCCAATGAAGCAACAGACAAACAATTAATCTCAAAAATTTACAAACAACTCCTGCAGCTCCATTCTAGAAAAATAAACAACCCAATTAAAAAGTGGGCCAAAGAACTTAACAGACATTTCTCCAAGGAAGATATAAAAATGGCTAACAAACACATGAAAAGATGCTCAACATCACTCATTATCAGAGAAATGCAAATCAAAACCACAATGAGGTACCACTTTACACCAGTCAGAATGGCTGCCATCCAAAAGTCTACAAGCAATAAATGCTGGAGAGGATGTGGAGAAAAGGGAACCCTCTTACACTGTTGGTGGGAATGCAAACTAGTACAGCCACTATGGAAAACAGTGTGGAGGTTCCTTAAAAAGCTGCAAATAGACCTGCCATATGACCCGGCAATCCCACTGCTGGGCATATACACTGAGGAAACCAGAATTGAAAGAGCCACGTGCACCCCAATGTTCATCGCTGCATTGTTTACAATAGCCAGGACATGGAAGCAACCTAGATGCCCATCAACTGACGAATGGATAAGAAAGCTGTGGTATATATACACAATGGAATATTACTCAGCATTAAAAAAAAATTCATTTGAAGCAATTCTACTCAGATGGACGAAACTGGAGCCCATTATCCAGAGTGAAGTAAGCCAGAAGCAAAAACAACAATACAGTATATTAACACATATATATGGAATTTAGAAAGACAGTAATGAGAACCCAACATGGGAGACAACAAAAGGAACGCAGATGTATAGAATAGACTTGTGGACTTTGTGGATGAGGGTAAGGGTGGGATGAGATGGGAGAAGGGCATTGAAGCATGTTAATTGTCATGTGTCTAATCAATCGCCAGCCCAGGATTGATGCTCGGGACTGGTGCAGCGAGATTTCCCGGGGGGGAGGGAGGAGGGAGGGGGGACCCGGAGGGGAAGCATATGTAAACCCATGGTGATATCATGACAATGTATGGCAAAAACAATAATAAAAAAAAAAAAGAGTTATTTTAATATGCTAAAGCAGAAGATAGGCAAAATTGGATAAGACCTAATTTTAAATCACTATCAACTTTTTCAGTCAGTAATAACAATGTTAAAATGAACAAAATGATTATAAAGTACTTGAAATCTGGAGTATCTGAAATCATAGCTCAATCAAACAAAAAATCTGTAGGACAGATTTTTATGTGGATCAAAATACATCCAAATACACTTGTGTCGAAGTGGCTCTGTGTGTGTGTGCCTGTGTACTTAGTTGTGTCTGACTATTTTGACCCCATGTACTGTAGCCTGTCAGGCTCCTCCATTCATGAGATTTTCCAGGCAAGAAGACTGGAGTGGGTTGCCATTTCCTCCTCCAGGGGATCTTCCTGACCTGGGTATCGTACCTGCGGCTCCTGAGTGTCCTGCATTGGCAGGAAGATTCTTTACCACTGGAAGTAGCAATAAAAAATTTAATTACAAATAACTCAAAATATGAAGTGGTACATTCTTTTAATTTTGCTCCACATGATTTTTGTTGACCATTTTATGGGTGTAAAGGAGGAAAAATAAGTGGGAAGCAGAAGCTAGAAGTACAACGGAGGGAAAGCCTCTCTGTCTTTTGTCTTCCCAGTTCTGTAAACAACTCTTTTTAGTTGCCTGATTAAGCTGTGAGCTTTGCTCATAAGTAAATATGGAACTCACTGGCTGTAAGATGGGTCATTGAGCTGACACTGGCTGAAGAGTTGTTTTCTGTAAAGCATTTCACCAAGCACATCCAGAAGAAAATGCTCAGGTCAAGCATTTGTGTCTGCTCACTTTTACCTCTAAAGGAAAATGCACTCTGTATGTGTTTTTATATTTGTGCCACTTCTAAGGCAGGGTAGAATTTGCAGAATTCCTACCTTTCACAAATACTTAACTAGATGTTCGATATCTGAAGATGAGGGTTCATGCAGGAATGGGTGCAGGAACCAGTGGTGTTCATTTGACAGGAGGAGATATAAAGGATAAACACTAAGATTTTGATCTAATCATGTTAAAAGTCCAATTGATAATTTGTTACACAATGTATTTTTCCTGAATAATCTTGAAGTGGCTTTTTGTCTTATAAACATGTTACTATTAACTAAAAATATGAGTTTTTAATAGAATATGCCTTATTAGGGCTTTATAAAATAGTACCTTTCAGGTTTACCCTTGCAGTAAATTTTTCAAAGTGCCTGGGAAAATATTTAAATTGTCCTAAATTGTTTAATGTGGTTTTGTACATGGCTCCCAAATGAAGATACCTCATACTTTCACTTAGACACTGACACACACACACACCACTTAGTTGCATTGATAAGAGATAAAATATCATCCATACATTAGCCATTGGAAATTAATTGCACATGTTAAATATGTATTCCCAAACTAGATTGGCATTCAAATGAATGCTTAGATCGTTGATCTTACAAGAAGCACATTTCTCTGGAGAATGGGTTAAACTACTGCTGTCAGATTGAATATAATTAGCCCTGCTGATATGCAAAGAATTGCTCTGTCAGGAAATGTCACTGTCATTGAGCGCTGTTCCTTGTCTGCATTCAATTCTCTGTCTGGCTCAGAAAATTTTAATAACAGGTTGGAATTCACATGTAAAATTTTAACCAATTTTCATAAAAAATACCTTATTTCATTTTCATTTTGCTCTCATGTAATTTTTGGTTGTCATAAAATAGGATACTAAACACATCTTATTTCCTTAACTTTCATTGCCTTTTGTCCTTAGAAGATAGACACTTATGGTTCATCTTTTCCCTTAGTACTTTTCAAATTTTTAATGGGAGTTTAAATTTCATTGAAAATGACAAGTGAAGGGGCAGTGAGAAGCAGAAAGTTAAAGAAAAAGATATGAGCAAAGTTACCTCTCCTGTGCCTTCAAGGAGAGGGGATTTCTTTAATCTTAGGTGTCCCAGGAACATGAAACTGGTACTAAAGTGTTAAAAAAAAACACCTTTAATCAACAAAAATTTTAGTTTAAAGACTGTCATTAATCAGGGTCCAGTGTAGTCAAGAGTCAGATGCTTTCATTACATAATCTACTTGAGTATAAATCTAGAATCTCTCTCCAGTCTTTAAAAAAAATTTCTTTGTAGGGAACTCAAAGTATTGAGGGCAGAAGTATTGTTTTAATCTCTTCTTTAAGTGGAAGTATATAATTTTAGCAAAAGAGAGAAGTTAACTTTTAAAAATTGGTTGCATAGTGTCAAAAAAAGATTTTCCTCTAAGGTTCATGATAACAAAATTAAGGACTCCTAGCAAGCAAGAGTGTAAGAAGGAATTTTCTGTGAAAACACTTAGTCAAGAGTACCTGAAAAGGAAATCTCACTGAGGAGAAATAAATGGTTGAAATTAAAATTGATATTGTGAAATACTGATGATTGGAAACATAAGGAGGTGTTTCCTGATATTTGGTTATTCTAGAAAGAATCAATAAGGAAGATGAGTGGGGTGTGTTTGTGGTTTCAAACAAGTATAAAGTAACACAAACCAAATATATTATGAAAAAAAATTGAATTTTAACACAAGTAGAGAAGATTTTCCCCAGTTTTATTGCAACAAGTACCTGCAACATAAGAGAAGAACATAGTCCTTAAGACACAGAGGAAGCAGCACAAGTGCTGCTATACTTGTAGTATACTTATAGTATAGTGTGCTATAGCCTAAAGAAACCGATTTGTAAATGCTTTGGCCTTAAAATGCATTTAAACATGATTTCCATGGGGGGAAAAACATGGTAGGAAGAAAATAAGAGAGAGACCATAGTTAGAAGAAAGTAGACTGAGAAATGAATGCACTGATATAAGAAAAACTGAAAAGTAGCTAAAATCCAATAACAGAATTTTAATCTTCAGAGAGGATTGCAAACACATTCTATACTACAGAAATTTCAATGGCTGATGTCAGAAACAGCAATAGAAAGGAAATTTTGAATTCAAATATAAACTATATTTAAATTATGAGAAATAGTATAATTCAAAGTGAATTAGAAAGTCTTAAGAATAACCCAAAGCAATCTATAGATTCAATGCAATTCCTATCAAGTTATCAGAGGTCTTTTTCAGAGAATTAGAACAAATAATTTCACAATCTGTATGGAAATACAGAAAACCTCGTATAGCAAAAGCAATCTTGAGAAAGAAGAATGGAACTGGAGGAATCAACCTACCTGACTTTAGGCTATACTACAAATCCACAGTCATTAAGACAGTATGGTACTGGCACAAAGACAGAAATATAGATCAATGGAACAAAAGAGAAAGCCCAGAGATAAATCCATGCATCTATGGACACCTTATCTTTGACAAAGGAGGCATGAATATACAATGGAGAAAAGACAATCTCTTTAACAAGTGGTGCTGGGAAAACTGGACAGCCACTTGTAAAAGAATGAAACTAGAACACTTTCTAACACCATACACAAAAATAAACTCAAAATGGATCAAAGATCTAAGCATACGACCGGAAACTATAAAACTCCTAGAGGATAACATAGGCAAAACACTCTCTGACATAAACCAAAGCAGGATCCTCTATGACCCACCCCCCAGAATATCGGAAATAAAAGCATGAATAAACAAATAGGACCTAATTAAAATTACAAGCTTCTGCACAACAAAGGAAACTATAAGCAAGATGAAAAGACAGCCTTCAGAATGGGAGAAAATAATAGCCAATGAAGCAACGGACAAACAATTAATCTCAAAAATATACAAGCAACTCCTGCAGCTCCATTCTAGAAAAATAAACAACCCAATCAAAAAGTGGGCCAAAGAACTTAACAGACATTTCTCCAAAGAAGACATAAAAATGGCTAACAAACACATGAAAAGATGCTCAACATCACTCATTACCAGAGAAATGCAAATCAAAACCACAATGAGATACTTTACACCATTCAGAATGGCTGCAATCCAAAAATCTACAAGCAATAAATGCTGGAGAGGATGTGGAGAAAAGGGAACCCTCTTACACTGTTGGTAGGAATGCAAACTAGTACAGCCACTATGGAGAACAGTGTGGAGATTCCTTAAAAAACTGCAAATAGACCTGCCATATGACCCAGCAATCCCACTGCTGGGCATACACACCGAGGAAACCAGAATTGAAAGAGACACGTGTACCCCAATGTTCATCGCCACATTGTTTACAATAGCCAGGACATGGAAGCAACCTAGATGCCCATCAACTGACGAATGGATAAGAAAGCTGTGGTACATATACACAATGGAATATTACTCAGCATTAAAAAAAAAAATCATTTGAAGCAGTTCTACTCAGGTGGACGAAACTGGAGCCTATTATCCAGAGTGAAGTAAGCCAGAAGGAAAAGTAACAATACAGTATACTAACGCATATATATGGAATTTAGAAAGATGGTAACGAGAATCCTGCATGTGAGACAGCAAAACGAACGCAGATGTATAGAACAGACTCGTGGACTCTATGGATGAGGGCAAGGGTGGGATGATATGGGAGAATGGCATTGAAACATGTTGATTGTCATATGTGAAATCAATCGCCAGCCCAGGGTTGATGCTCCGGGCTGGTGCACCGAGGTTTCCCAGGGGGAGGGAATCAGGAGGGAGGAGGGAGGGGGGTTCTGGAGGGGGAGCATATATAAACCCATGGCGGTTTCATGTCATTATATGGCAAAACCAACACAACAAAAAAAAAAAAAAAGAAAGAAAGTCTTAAGAATAGGAATGAACTAGTAAAATAACCTACTCTTACTGAATGTCTACCACAAACCAGGCACTCTTGTAATTAACTCATTTGAATCTCATATAAATCTATTAATTTTTATACTGCTACACCCATTTTATAAATGAGGAAATTGAGGGACAGAGAGGGTATGTAAGTAACATGTCTGAAGTCACACAGTAAGTGGAAGACCAAGGTTTCCAACTCATTCTGGTTCCAGAGCACTTTATTTATAGCCATTTGTTAAGCTTCACACAGAGGTGAAAGTAATATCATTAAACTTAAAAACTTACCTACTTGCCAAAAGGACCATGATATCTGACATAAAGGATTTTTCAGATATCATGCAAAATATATGATGATTCTAAAGAATATTTCTTCAAGAATAATTAGAATTTTATAGGATACAAATTTACACGCATTTCCCCCCCCCAAAAAAAATTAAAGTGAAACAAAGTTCAGGCTGATTTCATACCTTCCTGAATATTACAGTGTAGAAAATAAGGATATAATATATACATATTTAAAGGAGTAAGGTTGTCACTAGTTTATAATATCTAGAGAACTTACCATTTGTATTTGAATTCGGCAGAAAAACAATTACAAATAAAGTCTACAGAGTTTTGCATTCATCTATTCAGTTTTAAAAAACCATAATGATTAAAGGGAATTAGGATTAGAAATCACTATAAATACTGTAACATATACCAGTAAATGGCTAAAAAATATAAGCATTAAAATTAGTTCTTGACCTTGTTCAATGTCAACTACGCTCCTACACACACACACACACAAACACACAATCTCTCCTCTTTTTCTTTTTTTGAAAAGCAGTTTTTTTTTCTTTAGCTGCATTTTCTTAAAGCATACTTATGAATACATTTACTTCCCTTCCCCTCAAAGAAAGCCAAAACTAAAAAAGACACACTGTCTTTCCCTAGAGATTCCTGAAGTGCTACATGTTAAAAAACATAGTTGCAAAATCTAGAGACTGCAAAAGAGAAAGCTGCTGACAAATTTAATGAACCTCATTTGTATATACAAAAGAAAAATATAAATAAATTATTAGTAAATAAAAACACAGCAATTTATTTAAGATATAATACATGATTACAGAGTAAACTATAACCCAAGAGCATGAGACTGCTTATTATTAGGAAATATATTCATATAAAGCATAGTAAATTAAATAAATTATGAGACACTCTGAAATTGCATTTGTTAAATTTAACATGCATTTCTCAAACCTCAGTAAATCAGTAATTAAACATACTTTCTTCACATGATAAAGAATTTCAGTTTCAAACCAAAAACCAAAGTCCTATTAAGTAGTGATGTTCCCATTTATAGCAGGAGTAAGACAAGAGTAACTATTCATACTGAGAGTCTTTCTTTTTTTGAGAGATTTATTAACAGATATTTAATTCGATCAAGAATAATCAAGATTTTTTTTTTGTATTTGTTTGGCAGAACACCCACTTTACATTAACTGGGACTTCAAAGACTAAAGACATGCCCACTGCACTCTTCCAAAAGTCAGCAGAGAAAGCACAAGAAACTGAAAAAAATCCTATTGCACATTAAATATGAATATGATGTATCAGAAGAGAAAGTGGACAGAGGAATGGTAAATCACCTAACAAAACAGAGAAAAGTCAAACTTAAGAATCTGTAGAGTGTTACCATCAAGAAGGATGTAAATTGGCCCCAGGCCCCAAAATTGGTTGGAGACTACTGGTTCCCAGGAAGATGGGGGTGAGGCATGACAGAATCAGATTGTATAAAAGTCTGCATCAGAATTTTCCAAGTATCCATCACCCTCCAGGCAACCACCATTCCTAACACCAAGAAGAAATTTTGAGATATATTCTTTAGAGAGGTTATGAACCAGGGAGATCAGGCAGAATGAATCCAAAAAGTATGGAGGTGGATTTGAAAAAATGAATTAAACTAAAACTCGCATGCATGCTATGTGCTAAGTTGCTTCAGTCATGTCTGACTCTTTTGACCCTATGGACCATATCCCGCCAGGCTCCTCTGTCCATGGGATTATCCAGGCAGGAATACTAGAATGGGATACTGAATAATAAAACTTTCTATCTCCATTTTTTCTTTTTGGCCCATCTCCAGGATATCAACTAGCAGACAGCAATTGAAATGTCCTTTTCTACAGAAGCTGAAGTAACCAAGAGAAAAGACACAAAGTTATTACCATTAGGAAATTTCCATTGAAAAAACCAGTTGTCCAACACACTGTCCTTCAATCAAGTCTAAGGTTTATTTTCCTACAGACACAGTTTCTGGTCAATATGTGGTGTTTGCAGAACAGAAGAAAGCATTTATTGATAAACAGAAAGTAGTTCATGACCAAAGCGAGGTAACAGATGATAGTGCACTTACTAAACAAGAATGTATACTATTTAAAGAACATTCAGAGAAAAAGAAAGAGTATTTAGATATTAAAAATAGGACAGTTGACAGAATATTCAGACAAGAGTTAGAGGATAAGACTGAGAAAATTTCTTTGGATGAGAAGAAAAGAAGACAGAATCAAAAATAGAAGATAAAAGTAATAAAAAAATAAAATATAAAATAGAGAAATAAACTTATTTCTTAAAAAAAATAAAATATAAAATCAACATGAGAGACCAACCACTGAATAACAGGATTTCTGAAAAGAACATTATATATATATATATATATGGCATGGGAACCCACTCCAGTATTCTTGCCTGGAGAATCCCCATGGACAGAGGAGCCTGGCAAGCTACAGTCCATGGGGTCACAGAGTCAGACATGACATTGAATAAGCATGGCACAGCATATGTGTGTGTGTGTGTGTGTATACATATATATAAACATACATATATACATAGTAGATTATACACATATATATACACTATGTGTATTATGTATACATGTATATTTAAATATATATAGTATATATAAATACAAATATAAAATCCTTAACTGAAAAATATGATTTCTAGACTTTAGTGGCTGGCTACTCAGCTAATGAATAAGTAAGAAGATATAAATAAAGCACATCTTCATGAGATTTTTAGATCACCAAGGATAAAGAAAAGATCCTAAAAGCTTTCAAGTAGGAAACAAATCTTACACAAAACTCTAGAAGGAAAATGGCAAGGAATTTATCAGATATACTGAAAATTCAAAGGTAATGGAAAAATCATGTCAAAATTTCCAAGGAAATGAATATTCAACCTAGAATTCTATACCCAGACAAATTCATTTCAATGTAAAACTAGTTTAAACTTTTAAGAAGTTTACCTTCTATGCATGCTTTCTTATAAATCTGGACAATATACAAGGACAGTAGCAGAAAGAATATACAACCAAAATACTACTTGTATTTTGTAACATGTGAATCTATTAATTCAAAACAATGTAAAAAGAAATTGTAGTATAGTCATATTATTTATATAAATAAAATAAATACGTGAGAGTATAGCAAAAAATGGAGACAGGATATTTCTGGAGATGTTGGCATTTTAGAGGGAAATGCTTAGCACTCTTTGATTTAGTGCTCTTTGTTTTAAGACACACATTACTGGCTTTTTTAAACTATGGTTTTCTATCCCATGGACAGAGAAGCCTGGCGGGCTATAGTCCATGAGGTCGCAAAAGAATAGGACATGACCTAGTGACTAAACAACAATATATTTTATCACTGTGTTATTAGAAATTTGAAGGCAACAATCCCCCCAATATAGCAGCAATATTTTTTAAGTATAAGATGAATAAGCAAGTTTTTAAAAACATATGGAAAGATTTTAATTTTATAAAATGTATTTATATAAATGAGAAAATAGATTGGACAAAATATTATGCAGACTGTTTTACTTTAAATCTTAAATATTTTCCCAAATTTTTACAATAAAACTGTCTTATAAACAAAATAACAATAATGAATGAAGTAAAACATAATTATCTGGATGTGGCTGTAAATTTATCTATCTATACAATGGATTCTGTGAAAAGATGTATTTTGAATTCTAAATAACTAGCTTACATATAAGCCTTTGTACCACTAACTTATTTACAAGTTGGGGACACCCTATACCTATATAGCCTATCAAATGAAGATGTGGCCTTGCCAGGAAAGCAAGATAACCAGAGCCAGTTATGTCAACAAATGGAGATGCTTCATATTCATGACCTAGACAGCTTAGGGAAATGAGGAACTGAAGTATGCATTATCAAAGAAAAGTAGCACTCTGGCCCACTATTACATGACTTCTCTCTGGGCAGTAAAGTTTTACAATGCTTCTAATGTGTTAAAAACCAGACTAAAGGATATGATTTTTAAAGAAGTTATGCTATGTTAAAGATTGTGGTCTTATTTATGGGATTTTATTCCAACGTCCATAGTAGAAATAACTGTCAAAATACTCAGTATTACATCTCCCCTGATAGACGTCTTTGGGAGTTGAACCATAATCACACACACAGATTTTACATATGTGTGTATATATATATATACACACACACACACACACACTTTTTTTTATATGATAAAGAAACTCTTAGGTCCAATTTGCTCTATGTACCTGCAGCTTCTCTTATCTAATAAACAGGGAACAAAAAAATACATTCTAATCATCACTGTGCTTCTCAGATAACATAATTTCCTCTTTACCTGGTAAAGTATTTTTAATGGCTATGAATGAATTTTTAATTTTAAAAAGGACATATGTACCCCAGGAGATTTATGTGCCTCTTAGATCATAGGCACAGTAATTCTCTCCTCACAAATCTCTTGACAGAGAGAATATGTACATATGAATATATACAAGCTTTTCCACAAGGCATTGGTAGTAGAAGGTACAGTATGACAAGACACTCTTCAAAAAGTAAGAAATAGCAGGTAAGCAAATATTCTTTAGAAAGCCATATGTTGATGCAATTTGAGCAAAAGTTGAGGCAATCACATACTAAAGAAAATGTAGCTAATATTAAAAATTACTTATTTTTCCTAAAGGGGAAAAAATAGTAAAGACCTGAGAGGTAAAGGGCATCATTAATAGTGTGGTTGCCAGATGGGAATAGGTGGGTTGGGGAGAAAAAAAATAATCAGGGCACATTGAGGATGAGAGGAAAAGTAAGTTCCAGAATCATTCTGTGCCAAGGAAGTAAAATTTATCACTTCTTATACAAATCTCCCTAACTAGTAGGGTACAATGTAATATATATTAGGTAACAAAGCTGAAATAAGTTTCAAAACTACTAAGTATTTTTCTGATGAATCAAAAACTTAAAAATTCATACACATACAAGCTATATTCTCACAATCATGTAACATGTCTGTTTCATTAAAGAATACTTAAAGGAAGCTCTCCAAGCTCTCCAATGGATAATTTCATTATCCATTCATCCACTGATGGACACTTAGGTCAGCCATTTTTTGGTTATTGTAAATAACCCTGCAATGAATATAGTGGTGCATGTATGTTTTCTAGTTAATGTTTTGTTTTGTTTTCTTCACATAAACACCCAGAAGTGGAACTGCTTGATCACATAGTAGCTCTGTTTTTCTAGTTTTTCTTTTGTGAAATCTCTGTAATATTTTCCATAGTGGCTTCACCAATTTACCAACAGGGCACAAGGTTTCCCTTTTCTCCACATCCATACCAAAAACTTTTATTTCTTGCCTTTTTGGTAAGAGCTATTTGATTTTCATTTCCCTGATGATTAGTGATTCTGAGCAACTTTTTGTGTACCTGTTAGTTATCTGTATGTCTTTTTTGGAAAAATATCTAAATAGATCTTCTGCCTATTTTTAATTATACTGTTTTTTTCCTAACAAAGCATAATATTAGTATCTATAATTGGTGTCAGTTGCAATTAATACATTAATTAATTGTACAATGACTATGGCTGGGCCAACATCCTAACACTGCTTTAAGTTGTCATTTTGTCCATATAACAATAGTTAACATTATGTGTTAAAGATGTAAAGCCCTGAGATGATTTGATAAACAGATTTTGTAATTCCAGAAAAGGTCTCTTTAGCATTTTACTGCTTACATTTGTTTTCCTTTAAGTTGACAAGCATTTAACTTGAATTTAATTAACGTTATAGTAAAAAGAAAGCTGACACAAGAAAGTGATAAAACAAATTCAGAAGGTGGGACATTCTATATAACAAGTGGCATGATCTTTTCAGCAAGTCAAAATGCTAGTGCAAGAAAGGTTATTGAAAATTAAAAGAAATGAAACAAATACAAGAAAATCATATTGGATCAGATCTTAATTCACACTCTTCTAAAGAATTCACACTTAATTCACATGTTCTAAAGAACATGTTTGTGACAATTGCTGCTGAATATGATTATTAATATTATTTTTATAGCTAAACTCAACACATTATTCAGATTTTCTCAGTTTATTCCTAATGTCTTATTCTGCTCTGGGAAACTACATATAATATATGTTTTTCAGGCCCTGCTTCAAGATTCTCTAACTTCAGGGGAGTGGTTTGTTGCATAATGTATTCTAATCAAATACAGTACTTATCTGTTAGGTATTTGGCAAGTGTGGTAATGGAATGCTTACTAAGTAGACGTCTACAATTGACATGATTCAAATGCATCCAAGTATATTATTTAGGAAATAAATTTTATATGTTAAGTCACTATATGCTCACAAAGCAAATCAGCAAAGAAATACAATATCTATAGGTGTTTTTTTCCTTAAGATATTACACATCCTAGCAAACTGAACCTCAGCTGTGAGGGAGGAGAAGAATATAATAGCACTTGAGGGAGCACTTGAAGGGCAAAGGTGAAGCTTGCAGTCAAGGACACTGTCATTAATCATGTTTGCTTTGACTCCACATCACTTGTACAAGGGCAACCTAAAAGGACCATTAGCTGAGCTGTTAGAAACCGTGACAATAAAATCAAAACTCAAAATCTTTAAAATTCTGAATTAGATTTTTCCCATACACTCTCAAAAGTATTAGTGATTTCCCTGATCCCCATCATTGACAGATATATTGATTTATTCTATTTACACCACAAAAACTGAATTTTTCAGAGGCTGTGCAACATCATAGCTTCCATGAACTGGCTGGCTTAAAAACAATTCATTGATTAAAATATTTACTGTATACATGATTCAGACATTTAGCATTTAATGCCTCATAGTGTTACATATGTTACATGTTTTATTTAATTCTTTAAATAAGGGGTTGATTAAAATCTGATCTTAAGTTAAATCCTATTAGTTATATAACCAACTCTTTAACATTTTGAGCCTCATTTTCTTTTTTAGTCAACTTCAGGTAACAGAGGTAAATAATCATCCTACAAAGTCACTGTGAAGATTAAGTGAGGTAATTTGAAGTAAAGAGTTTAGCCCATTCCATCTGTCACAAAGAAACACTCAATCTACGTTCATTTTTGTTTTATTTAAGGCCAGTTTCATGGGGTTATATGTGACTTGTGCAGTTGCAGAGGGCTTTCACACTCAGAAGGGTCCCCTACTTGGTTTCATGTTCTGATACGTTTGTCTTGAATTTCTTATTATTTTTGAAAGAGGGGTCTTGTATTATCAATTTGCACTGGTAATTATGTAGCTAGTCCTTGATTCACCCAAATAAATTTAAGCTCTTTGTAGTATGGGATACCATAGATAACTTTATACCCATAATATGTTCTTCAATGCTTAGCCCAGTTTCCTGCATGTAGAATGTAACAATTTATTTAAAATAACAATAGTAGTTTATTTAGGGCAGTTGATGTAGAATTTCATTGGTAGATACAGAAGACCTGCCTGGGAAAAAGTGAAAGTGAAAGTCAGTCAGTTGTGTCTGATTCTTTGTGACCCCGTGGACTACACAGTCCATATAATTCTCCAGGCCAGAATACTAGAGCGGGTAGCCCTTCCCTTCTCCAGGGGATTTTCCCAACCCAGGGATCAAACTGGGGTCTCCCGCATTGAAGATAGATTCTTTACCAAGTGAGCTATCAGGGGAGGTAGATACAGAAGGCCTGCCTGGGAACCACATGCAAATACTTCATGCCTTAGCATCCAAATGGTACCTTCCTATAATTTCAAGAAGTAAGTCTTATTCCCTTTTAGGGTGTGGGGCTGAGACATACAAAGTGGTGATTTCACTGCCTACCAGATGCTGTGTTAAAATAAAACAGCAGAACTTAAAGACGCCTAATCTCTTGCAGTCCTATTGGCTGCCTACTGGGGATCATTTTGCCATGAATGTCCAATCATTGGACCCTGATAAGTTATCTTGACTCCCACTGCCTTCTGCATAGGGGAAAGTCACAGGACCCATGGCAACATCATGCAGAATGGGGACATTAAAAGGTATGCTGGGAACATATATTGATCAAGATACTGAAGTGCCAGAGAGCTAAGTGTAGTTAATTTTGCATATCTGGTATGATATGTGTATCCTTATAGCAGAATTAGAGCTGTTTTTTGGGGTGCTAGCATATATTATTATTATAGGTCAAGAATGTCTTTTCAATATACTTTATCAAGGCCTCAGAATTTTGACTGAAGAAATGAAAAAAAAATCAACATGGATGCTATCTCTTTTGGAATACTGCTTTTCAAAGTGGCTAAACTAATTTGGTCAGAGAGCAGGGTTAATGGTACTCCAGGATGATCGGTCCAATGTACCAGAGGCTCTTTATACTATCCTGAGGCTATAAATGACAACATCTCAAACCAGTTATCTCATATAAACTCTAAGTGAGACATCAAGGGCACTTTACAGAGAGCATGGGCCAGTGTTAGAAACAGCACTCATATATGACGGTTAGCTTAGAGGGCATCTAGGCAACACTTATTCCAAGGAATAGGATATGTGTGCATAGTTTGTATAAAATAAATTTATTTCTTTCTAGGAACACAAATGTATGCATAGTTTTAAATTTTAATTTACAACATATTTTTTAAGCCAGGTACCTTTATTCTCCTTCGTTGTGGATTAAAATTGAATTAAATCACCATTCTTTACCATCTGCTCCGTATAAATCACTGCCTGCTCTAGGAAAAGGAGCTAGCTCTAAGTCCAGTACATAAAACCTTAACCAAAACACCTTTCAGCTCTTTGGCATCATGGCTCAAGGACAGACAGTGCCTGCAGTTCCTCTACCAAATGCTTTGACTATAGTTGATTGATTCTGTTTAAGGGTAACAAACCAATCCATGGTTGTAGAACAGCAAAACTGCAATTGCCTAAAATCTCATACACCAGCCTCTCCTGATAGGTGAAAATAAAGAAGCTGCAGACCACGTATCTGCATCAACAAACTGCCACAGAATTCTGCAACATACCATTGTACATTCCCTGCAGATGTTATTTTACTCCACTTTAGAAAGAGAGCAAGTTGATTTACATATTAATGAGAAAAAAACTGAAATGAAGCAATTAGGCAGGTGAGGATCCAGTTAGGGGGACAAATATATTAAATATTGTTAAGTGGAAATCCAGAACAATCTAAAGATAAATAGACTTCATATTCGTTAACCTGGGTTACATTAATGAGAAATTAATTGATTCTTGACAACTTTAATGAGTCTTTATTAACTGCATAATTGGAAAGAAAAATCGATGGATGTAAGAAGCATCTTAATTTCTTAGGGGCAATATGACTGACTGATTGAGTCATGAGAAGTCCCCACAATATGCTATTTCCAACTCCCCACAAATATCTAGGTGAGAACAAACCTCTTTGGTTCAGTTTCCTCAATTTCATTGCTTGGATCAGAGGAGTATATTGTCTACAGGGAACACTAAGAGTAGAATTAGCACTGGATGATAGCACTAGATGACTCTAGCCCCGTTTTATCAAGAACTTTCTGGGTGATTTTCATAATTATGTAAATTTTTTAGTACTTATTTGTCACTTATTTCCTCTTGGCTTTCATTTTCTCATTTGGGAAATCATGAAGATTAACTCTAAATTCCTTGAGAACTCTAATTATATGTTTCTGAAGGTAAATTACTCGGTGACTCATATTTTCAGAACCCAATCAGTAGTCCCCATCCTGCCATCTAGTCCAAAATAAAGTCTCTTTTCAGTAAACACTAGCCAAGTTTTTAAGAAATAAACAATTGGAATTTTCTAACATCCTTCTCATTCAGTCTAGACCAGTCATTGTCAAAATGTGGTTCCTAAACGAGAAGCTTTAAGCACACCAGAGAACTTTCTAGAAATGTAATTTCTTGGCCCCATTTGACATACTAAACCAGAAATTCTGGAAGTGAGGCCCAGCAACTGATGTTTTAAGGAGGCTTCCTGATGATTCTATAATACTAAAGTTTGAGATCCACTGAGATACATATATATATATTTACGGATATACATAAATAAATTTAATTAATTTGGAAAAATAAAATGCTTTGTGAATCACTATATCAGAGTAGGGGACCATTATCTGTGAAAAGAGACTAATCAACTGGTCCTATATGGCTCTTTGTTCAGACACCCTTCTGTCCTTATCCCTGTCTTGTTCCTTTCTTCATATCTGCAATATAATTACTGCTGTATCAATTGAACTTACCCAAGAAAATGTAACTAACATTTGTAGAGCACTGTAGAATTTCAAATCACTTTTCACAGGTAGTATTTTTGGAGTATCACCTTCACTTTATGGATAATGGAGTCTCAAGAAGGTTAAGTGACTTTATAAGGTTACATGGCCAATAAATGCAAAAACAGATATATGAAATAATTACTGAAACACAAGACCTATAATTTTCAATCAAATTTCCAACCAAACTGCAGGGAAAAACAAAGAGTACTAGACAATTAAAAAAGCAAAGCAAAACTTTTATCCTTAAATCAGGAAAATAGAAATTGGATCTAAAATTAAACAATAGCATACCCAAGTGGAAAATAATCAGATTCTTTGTGCTTCTGTACAAAAACTCTATTTGTAAAACTTATGTCTAAGTTTATAAAGATGGTTGATGGCAACATAATTCATAAGAAACTCATTCCACTCATAAGTCATCATATAAATGTAAATGTTCACAAAATCTCCAAGAAATCAGTTTAAATTTAAGATTAAAAAACAAATTCATGAAAGATGATAAGCATTTCAACATGTAAAATATAAAATGTAAATAAACCCACTGGCATATTTTAGAAAGTATTCTAAAGTCAAATGTCCAACATGACAGGTAATAGAGAAAAATGTGATGGACAAAGGTCACATATTAGACTTTAACTCTGCATTACTATTTAAATCAATATACCTTTCACTCACAATATTATTGAATGATTTTTAACTTAAGCAACAAAGTATCTCCCCAAATTTGAAACAGAGATCTATGTGAATAGAAAGCATCCTGAATTGTATTTGGTTTTTCTAAGAATTTTTTAATCTAACTTTTCAAGACTGTAGCAATAAAAAAACTCAAAATACGATTTGTATTAACCTTGTTTTTTTTTTTAATTTTTTAAAACATTTGTGTGGAGTCTTAGAGAAAGAGAAGTGTCTTTACTCAGTGCAGAAGACAGCAGTGATATAAATTAATTCCAAGGCCCATATCTTGTGATTCAGTTGACTGTTTATCAGTTCTAGGAAATGCGTGTTGGCAATTTAGATGCAAAGTGAAGGTAGACTGCAAGGGCTTACGTTTCCACTCAAAGTATTACTGCATGAAAGGGCTTCATATTCCAAAGGCTGAGGGAGTATGGTCAACACTATTCACTTGGTTTCATTAGCAAAAACAGCAGTGTAGAAATGTTTATATTACTATGTAAAGGCTAACAGCATTTTTTTAAAAAGAAAGGTGTTGAAATTATTTCACTTGAATTAAATAAATGAAGTAACTTTGTAACCTTCTTAAAATATTAATGAATAATGAATTATGAGTAAACATATCAAACTACATAATTATTTAGCGTCTGAAAGATTTTTCAATCAATGATCCTATGTTTTAAACAAAACAAAACAAAAAAGATTCCTTTAACTCAGATTGTTAGGCTTCAAGAAGAAGTAACTTCTCAAAATAAAGTTTAGAGTAAAATTACTTGTCAATCTGTATGACACATCAAGTTAATTTTGAAGCCTATTCTCCCTCAGTGAATAGACTGAAGGACACCACTTATCACATTTCTGTGAGCACAACTCTATTACCTTTATTATGCTTCAGAATCTACTTCACTTTCTACATAAATATATTTCTAGCACCTGGTATACTTGGAACTATCTTCCATGTAGTTATTGTATCTAGAGTTTACAGCACTTGTCTTATCATCAAAACTTGTTAGATCAACATAAAATGCACAAAGAAGATTCACAGTGAGGTCAATATTAAAAAAATAAAAAAACAAACCACAATAGTCTGTCCAGTTTTAAATGAAACTTTCTGTTTAAAAGTATCCTATGATTTAAATCTTTGGAAAATGATTTTGAAAACTAATTTACTGAATGGGAAAAATATTTATAAATGTGCTTTATGTCATAAGTGACATATCTGTGCATCCAGCCAATCTATACACGGCTTTTACCAATTAGAGACTATTGATCTTCATTTTGGTATGACAAGCTGTATTTTCAAAGATGTTTATCATCTCTTTGGTGTCATTTCTACTGACTTCCATAAGAAACAGAAAGGGTAATGAACAATAATTATCAAAACTGGTCAACTTACTAAGTGGTTTTGTTTAAATATCCATTTCTAAGTAAGAAGAACCCAGAATATTTGCTCAAAGGACCATATTTTACAAATGGCAGTTGAGTTTCTAGATCAGTTGACCAAATACTATTTAATTCACAATACAACTGAACCAAAACACTCACAATACAGTTCCAATACATTTGACTGGCAGTGCCACAGTTGAGAATTTTTAAGTTCAACTTAGTTACACATATTTCATTTCTATAATTTTTTGTGTAACTAACTCTTCTAACAGAAAAAAAAAATCATTCTTTATAACTTACATCAGGGAAACATGTGCTCTGAGAGCACACCCAATTTTAAGAGTCAGGAATTTACTTATCTCCCTGAAAGTCTAGAATTTCAGACTAGATTCTTCCACTTGTGACATGGTGGCCACTGTTCCTTGAAGCTTTCCCTCTCTCCCTGGAGCCTTCAGATTCAAATAGAGTCACAGACAGGGGTTTACTGGAGCCAGCTCATACCAGCTTGTAAGAGTCAACACTTAAAACTTCAGGAATTTTGAGAGCTACTGTCATACACAGTTATTATTAAAAATTAAATAATATAAATTAAATCAAATACATTATATTAAAAAAGATAAATGTTTAAATCACTTTCTATGGTTAATACATTTTACTCAGGGCTGCCCTAGTGGCTCACCTGGTAAAGAATCCACCTGCAATGTGGGGGACCTGGGTTAGATCCCTGGGTTAGGAAGATCCCCTGGAGAAGGGAATGGCTGCCCACTCCAGTATTCTGGCTTGGAGAATTCCATGGACTGTATAGTCCATGGGGTCACAGATAAGAAACAACTCAAAAACAACTGAGAAATTTTCACTTTTCACTCTTATTTATACTCTTGAGGATATTTTAGTGTACTGCATATGTATATTGGTAACACTACCTAATGGTGTGTTATTTTACATTTCTTATCCACTCTGCATTCACTGATGACACATTGGTAGCTTAAATTTGGTAGTAGGGGGAGTATTTACACCATGGGGATTGCAAACACTACAAATTAGGGTTGTTTATTTTAGAGAGTTGACTTCTCCAGGTAGCCTGTTTTCTACTTACAACTAGAGTGATGCTTACCCAACAAAAAGTGATATTACATTTATTTATTTATTTATTTTTATTTTTATTTTTTGGCTTTATTAAACATTTTTTTAATTAGTTTTGCCAAACAATGACATGATATCACAATGGGTTTACATATGCTCCCCCTCCAGAACGCCCCTCCCTCCTCCCTCCCCCCGGGAAATCTCGTTGCACCAGTCCCAAGCATCAATCCTGGGCTGGTGATTGATTAGACATATGATAATTAACATGTTTCAATGCATTCTCCCATATCATCCCACCCTTTCCCTCATCCACAGAGGCCCTGAGTCTATTCTATACATCTGCGTTCCTTTTGCTGTCTCGCATGCTGGGTTCTTGTTACCGTCTTTCTAAATTCCATATATATACGTTAATATACTGTATTGTTGTTTTTGCTTCTGGCTTACTTCACTCTGGATAATGGGCTCCAGTTTCGTCCATCTGAGTAGAACTGATTCAAATGAATTTTTCCTTAATGCTGAGTAGTATTCCATTGTGTATATGTACCACAGCTTTCTTATCCATTCATCAGTTGATGGGCATCTAGGTTGGTTCCATGTCCTGGCTATTGTAAACAATGCAGCAATGAACATTGGGGTACACGTGTCTCTTTCAATTCTGGTTTCCTCGGTATATATGCCCAACAGTGGGATTGCTGGGTCATATGGCAGGTCTATTTGCAGTTTTTTAAGGAACCTCCACACTGTTTTCCATAGAGGCTGTACTAGTTTGCAATCCCACCAACAGTGTAAGAGGGTTCCCTTTTCTCCACATCTTCTCCAGCATTTATTGCTTGTGGATTTTTGGATTGCAGCCATTCTGAGTGGTGTAAAGTGATATCTCATTGTGGTTTTGATTTGCATTTCTCTGATAATGAGTGATGTTGAGCATCTTTTCATGTGTTTGTTAGCCATTTTTCTGTCTTCTTTGGTGAAACGTCTGTTCAATTCTTTGGCCCACTTTTTGATTGGGTTGTTTATTTTCCTAGAATGGAGCTGCAGGAGTTGCTTGTATATTTTTGAGATTAATTGTTTGTCCGTTGCTTCATTGGCTATTATTTTCTCCCATTCTGAAGGCTGTCTTTTCACCTTGCTTATAGTTTCCTTTGCAGTGCAGAAGCTTTTAATTTTAATTAGGTCCCATTTGTTTATTTGTGCTTTTATTTCCAATATTCTGGGAGATGGGTCATGTAGGATCCTGCTTTGGTTGATGTCAGAGAGTGTTTTCCCAATGTTATCCTCTAGGAGTTTTATAGTTTCTGCTCTTATGTTTAGATCTTTGATCCATTTTTAATTTATCTTTGTGTATGGTGTTAGAAAGTGTTCTAGTTTCATTCTTTTACAAGTGGCTATCCAGTTTTCCCAGCACCACTTGTTAAAGAGATTGTCTTTTCTCCATTGTATATTCTTGCCTCCTTTGTCAAAGATAAGGTGTCCATAGATGTGTGGATTTATCTCTGGGCTTTCTATTTTGTTCCATTGATCTATATTTCTGTCTTTGTGCCAGGACCATACTGTCTTAATGACTGTGGATTTGTAGTATAGCTTAAAGTCAGGTAGGTTGATTCCGCCAGTTCCATTCTTCTTTCTCAATATTGCTTTGGCTATACGAGGTTTTTTGTATTTCCATACAAATTGTGAAATTATTTGTTCTAATTCTCTAAAAAAGACCTCTGGTAGCTTGATAGGAATTGCATTGAATCTATAGATTGCTTTGGGTAGTATACTCATTTTCACTATATTGATTCTTCCAATCCACGAACACGGCACATTTCTCCATCTGTTTGTGTCCTCTTTGATTTTTTTCATCAGTGTTTTATAGTTTTCTATATACAAGTCTTTTGTTTCTTTAGGTAGAAATACTCCTAAGCATTTTATTCTCTTTGATTCGATGGTGAATGGAATTGTTTCCATAATTTCTTTTTCTGTTTTTTCATTGTTAGTGTATAGAAATGCCAGGGATTTCTGTGTGTTGATTTTGTATCCTGAAACTTTGCTATATTCACTGATTAGCTCTAGTAATTTTCTCGTAGTCTTTAGGGTTTTCAATATAGAGGATCATGTCATCTGCAAACAGAGAGAGTTTTACTTCTTCTTTTCCAATCTGGATTCCTTTGATTTCTTTATCTGCTCTGATTGCTGTGGCCAAGACTTCCAAAACTATGTTGAAAAGTAGTGGTGAGAGTGGGCACCCTTGTCTTGTTCCTGACTTCAGGGGGAATGATTTCAGTTTTTCACCATTGAGGATAATGTTTGCTGTGGGTTTGTCATATA
>ML660214.1:1728654-1752266 GCA_007570785.1 Antilocapra americana
TTTTCACCATTGAGGATAATGTTTGCTGTGGGTTTGTCATATATAGCTTTTATTATGTTGAGGTATGCTCCTTCTATTCCTGCTTTTTGGAGGGTTTTTATCATAAATGGATGTTGAATTTTGTCAAAGGCTTTCTCTGCATCTATTGAGATAATCATGTGATTTTTATTTTTTAATTTGTTAATGTGGTGTATTGCATTGATCGATTTACGAATATTGAAGAATCCTTGCATCCCTGGGATAAAGCCGACTTGATCATGATGTATGATCTTTTTGATGTGTTGTTGGATTCTATTTGCTAGAATTTTGTTGAGGATTTTTGCATCTAAGTTCATCAGTGATATTGGCCTGTAGTTTTCTTTTTTTGTGGCATCTTTGTCGGGTTTTGGAATTAGGGTGATGGTGGCCTCATAGAATGAGTTTGGAAGTTTACCTTCCTCTGCAATTTTCTGGAAGAGTTTGAGTAGAATAGGTGTTAGCTCTTCTCTAAATTTTTGGTAGAATTCAGCTGTGAAGCCATCTGGTCCTGGGCTTTTGTTTTTTGGAAGATTTTTGATTACGGTTTCAATTTCCATGCTTGTGATGGGTCTATTAATATTATCTATCTCTTCCTGGTTTAGTCTTGGAAAGTTGTACTTTTCTAGGAATTTGTCCATTTCATCCAAATTGTCCAGTTTATTTGCATATAGTTGCTGATAATAGTCTCTTATGATCCTTTGTATTTCTGTGTTTTCTGTTGTGATCTCTCCGTTTTCATTTCTAATTCTGTTGATTTGGTTCTTCTCCCTTTGTTTCTTGATGAGTCTGGCTAACGGTTTGTCAATTTTATTTATCTTCTCAAAGAACCAGCTTTTGGCTTGGTTGATTTTTGCTATGGTCACTTTTGATTCCTTTGCATTAATTTCTGCCCTGATCTTTAAGATTTCTTTCCTTCTACTAGACCTGGGCTTCTGCATCTCTTCCCTTTCTAGTTGCTTTAGGTGTATAGTAAGGTCATTTATTTGATTTTTCTCTTGTTTCCTGAGGTGAGCTTGTATTGCTATGAACTTTCCCCTTAGCATTGCTTTCACAGTGTCCCATAGGTTTTGAGCTGTTGTGTTTTCATTTTCATTCGTTTCCATGCATAACTGAATTTCATTTTTAATTTCTTCTGCGATTTGTTGGTTATTCAGCAGTGTGTTGTTGAGCCTCCATATGTTGGAAGTTTTCAGAGGTTTTCTCCTGTAGTTGATATCTAATCTCACTGCATTGTGGTCAGAAAAGATGCTTGGGATGATTTCAATATTTTTGAATTTATCAAGGTTAGATTTATGGCCCAGGATGTGATCTATCCTGGAGAAGGTCCCGTGTGCACTTGAGAAAAAGGTGAAATTCCTTGTTTTGGGGTGGAATGACCTATAGATATCAATTAGGTCTAGTTGGTCTATTGTTTCATTTAAAGTTTGAATTTCCTTGTTACTTTTCTGTCTAGTTGATCTATCCATTGGTGTGAGTGGTGTATTAAAGTCTCCTGCTATTATTGTGTTGTTGTTGATTTCCCCTTTCATATTTGTTAGCATTTGCCTTACATATTGTGGAGCTCCTATGTTAGGTGCATAAATATTTATAATTGTTATTTCTTCTTCCTCGATTGATCCTTTGATCATTATGTAATGACCATCTTTATCTCTTTTCACTGCCTTTATTTTAAAGTCTACTTTATCAGATATGAGTATTGCCACTCCTGCTTTCTTTTGGTCTTTATTTGCATGGAATATCTTTTTCCAGCCTTTAACTTTCAGTCTATATGTGTCCCTAGGTTTGAGGTGGGTCTCTTGTAGACAACATATATAGGGGTCTTGTTTCTGTATCCAATCGGCCAATCTTTGTCTTTTGGTTGGGGCATTCAGCCCGTTTACATTTAAGGTAATTATTGATAAGTATGATCCTGTTGCCATTTCTTCTATTTTATTGTTTTGGATTCGGGATTATATATCCCATCGGTGTTTCCTATCTAGGAAAGATCCTTTAGCATTCGTTGGAGGGCTGGTTTGGTATTGCTAAATTCTTTCAATTTCTGCTTGTCTGAAAAACTTTTGAATTCTCCTTCAAATTTGAATGAGATCCTTGCTGGGTACAGTAATCGGGGTTGTAGCTTGTTTTCTTCCATGACTTTAAGAATGCTCTGCAATTCCCTTCTGGCCTGAAGTGTTTCTATTGAGAGATCAGCTGTTATCCTTATGGGATTCCCCTTGTGGGTTATTTTTTGCTTCTCCCTCACTGCTTTTAATATTTGGTCTTTGTATTTGATATTTGTTAATTTGATTAATATGTGTCTTGGGGTGCTCCGCTTGGGGTTGATTCTATTTGGGACCCTCTGTGTTTCTTGGACCTGAGATGTTATTTGCTTTCCCAATTTAGGGAAATTTTCCACCATAATTTCTTCAAGAATTTTTTGATGGTCCTTCTTTTTGTCTTCTTCTTCTGGGATTCCTATGATTCGAATATTGGTGCGTTTAATACTGTCCCAGAGGTCTCTGAGATTGTCCTCATTTCTTTTAATTCTTTTTTCATTTTTCCTTTCTGTTTCATTTATTTCTGCCATTCTATCTTCTATTTCACTTATCCTGTCTTCTATTTCTGTTATTCTATTGTTGGTTCCCTCCAGGGTGTTTTTGATCTCATTTATTGCATTATTTATTGTATTTTGACTCTTCTTCATTTCTTCTAAGTCCTTGTTAAAGCTTACCTGCATCTTCTCAATCCTTGCCTGCAGGTTATTGAATTGCAACTCCAACTTATTTTCCAGGTTTTGGATCATTTTCACTATCATTATTCGGAATTCTTTGTCAGGTAGACAAGCTATCTCTTCGTCTTTTGTTTGGTCTAGGGGATATTTATCCTGGTCCTTTACTTGTTGGGTATTTCTCTGCCTTTTCATCTTGTTTATCTTGGTGTGTTGTCCCATTTATTGTGGGGTTTCCTCACTATGGGAGGGGTTGGATGAGTGTTTTGTCAGAGTTTCCTGGTTGGAATCTTAAGCGGTCTGTCCTGCTTGATTTGGCGACCTCTGCTGGCCCCTTCAGTGTCTATTCAGCGCTCTGGGGTTTGCCCCGCTTGCGGTGCCTGCGCTTTTCCCGCCCCCTCTGCTCAGGCTCTCCGCTGACGGCACACTCTGATGACGCAATTGGAGGCTGTAGCTTCTCCTCTCCCCAGGCCCAGCTGCTCGGCTCTTTCTGCTTGCAGCTGGGCGTGTCTTCTCAGATGTGCAGCTTCTCAGATGTGCAGCGGCAGACTCTGGCGGAGCAATCTGGTGACGCAGTTGGGGGGCTGCGGCTTCTCCCCTCCCCGGGCCCAGGTGCTCGGTTTTATCAGTGTGCGGCTGGGGGCGTTTTCTCAGATATGAGAAGCGCCGAATTCTGGTGGCGACTGTCCAGAGTCCCCAGAGGTCTTGGCTAGCACCCAATTCTGCCTGCGGTTTGGGGGCAGAAGCCTCGCAGGGGCGCTCTCCGTAGCCCGCAGCCTCCCTGTTCCACCCGGCTGTCTCGCGCCGCGGTCCGAGTCCCCGCTCCCCTTTGTTCTGTTCGCGAGCCTGGCAGGGGTCTTCCTCGGGAAGGCTACGCGCGAGCCTGGCGGGGGTCTTCCTCGGGAAGGCTACCCAGCGGTCTATCTCCGGTTAGCACCCTCGGTTAGGACCCTCAGTCTGCCCCAGGCGTTCAATCTCAGTCCTCCCCCTAAGCGCGTGGCCCGCCCCTCCCTGAGCAGTCCAGTGGCTCGTGGGGGATGGGGCGACCGGCCACCGCTCCGTTCTCCAAGGGGCTTAACTATTTATGGGCTTCTAAGTCCCGACTTTTATGCTCTTTGAGATTCGCCTCAGATCTCTCAGTTCCGCCAGTGAGAATGTTTCCTGACGTTCGTAAACCTTTACCTCTTTCGAGGCTCCCCTTCTGAGATGAATCTCAGTCCCTGCCTCTTTGCCTCTTTTTACTTTTTTTTTTTCCTTTGGTCCTACCTTCTTTCCTCGGCAATGGGCTGTCTTTCCCGATGCCTGAAGACCTCTGCCAGCATTCAGATGTTGATTTATGGAGTTTCTTCGGTATTTAAATGTTCCTTTGGTGTATTTGTTGGGGAGAGTGTGGACTCCGCGTCCTATTCCTCTGCCATCTTAGTCCCTCTCTCTGATATTACATTTAAAATAAAAAACAAAACATTTCCCCACAACATGAACAAGACTTCTCAAAATTTTCATATACATGACATCGGGACAAAATGGATACCAAGAAATGTATTTTTTAAAATGTCAGCAAGAATTGCAGCTTGATAATGTGTTATACAAAAGAGTATTTAGGAAGAGGGTTGATTATACATGCTTAAATTGATAAAATTATTCTTCTTTATACTCTTTGGAAAATGACCAAGCAGTTGTCCCCAAACACAGAGTCCCATACTTGAAGTGATAGAAGGAACAAATATAGTCGTTAAGAGGAATGCATCTGAGTCAAGTTCTAAGATAGTCAAATCCTACCTTGCAAAGTGACATTTCAAAAATCATTCTACACCAAAAACTGGAAGGAAGGGCAAAACAAGATATTAGGAAATGAATAGGTATATAGGTAGACTGTTTTAATGTTCTCAGAATTTTGCATATAAAAATAACCTTGCTTAGTATTTTTGATGATGAGTTCAAAGGACCAATAAAAAGTTATCTTTCTTATGACATAAAAATGTATTTATTCTTAAATTGCTCATCAAATGTATAATTCTTATTAAAAACATATATACTTTTCTGCAAATTCTTATTTCTGATTGACACATCTCAAAGTTAAAATGTTCCCAAATTGAGAAAAATAGTTTGGGCTGGGAGAGCAGGAAGGTGGCATTGAGAAGTACACAACTATTTCTCACAGTATTTTTAATTTTCTAGTTATTTAAATAGGTTACGGGTTCACTGCTTCTTTCAAATTATGCTTAATAACTTACATGTACAATACATTATTTTGAATATATCAAACATCACATAATAAAAATCTTGAAAAGAAAAAAAATCCTCCTTGCATAACAGACAGCTGGTATTTAGTATTTATAAGTCTCAGTTTCCTAATCTACTAAGCAGTCAAAGTCAGAAAAATTTCCTTATAGAATTGTTGTGTGTTTTCAGTAATATAATGTATGTAAAGAAGAGGCTCTGAATCCTGACTAAACATTAGAATCACTAGGGTGCATTGAAAAAATACTGGTGCTCAGAGTCACAATTTAGAGATCTTACTTTAATGATGTGGAGAGGAATTGAGCCTTAGAGTTTTAAACGGTCTCCCCATTTATTCTACCACTCAGTCTTTGTTGAGAATTACTACTACTCATTATTTTCAGTGGCCTTCACTTGTGGCTCAACTGGTAAAGAATCTGCTTGCGAGGCAGCAGAATTAGGTTCGATCTCTGGGTTAGGAAGATCCTCTGGAGAAGGGAAAGGCTACCCACTCCAGTATTCTGGCCTGGAGAATTCCATCGACTGTATAGTCCATGGGGTCACAAGAGTCGGACACGACTGAGCGACTCTCACTTTCTTTCAATATTATCAGTGCTTCAATCCATCATGTCATGAGATGGTTTACAATTACCAAAGGGCAAAAGTTTTGAGAAATGCAAGAAAAAAATGTGTTTATTAATTTTTTCATTTGCCAAAATAGCTCAGAAATTAGGTTTCTTAACTTTTATCACTCAATCCTTCAATGGAAGTAGAGTCACAATTAAAAAATTCCATTGCAGTCCTCCTCAAGAGGACCTTCTAAAAATGGTTATATTCTGAGTTTCATTTCCCAAAGTGTTCAGTTCAGTTTAGTTGCTCAATCATGTCCAACTCTTTGCCTGGCCTCCCTGTCCATCACCAACTCCTGGAGTTTGCTCAAATTCATGGCCATCAAGTCGGTGATGCCGTCCAACCATCTCATCCTCTGTCGTCCCCTTCTCCTGTCTTCAATCTTTCCCAGCATCAGGGTCTTTTCAAATGAGCCAGTTCTTCACATCAGGTGGCCAAAGTATTAGAGTTTCAGCTTCAGCATCAGTCCTTCCAATGAATAGTTAGGACTGATTTCCTTTAGGATGGACTGGTTGGATCTCCTTGCAGTCCAAGGGACTCTAAGAGTCCATCATCACAGTTCAAAAGTGTCAATTCTTCAGTGCTCTACTTTCTTTATAGTCCAACTCTCACATCCATAGCTGATTACCAGGAAAACCATAGCTTTGACTAGATGTACCTTTGTCAGCAAAATAATGCATCTGCTTTTTAATATGCTGTCTAGGTTGGTCATAGTGTAAGAGGCCAAAATTCTTTCTCAGATAATTTTAATTAATTCATTTCTTCTTCTTTTAGTCTCTGTACCTAATTTACTAAAATTCTTGAATTAATCCCTATTTCCACCAAGTTCCATTGCAAGCACTCAAGTCCAGACCACTGCTGGACTAAATGGCTAAATGAAACCACCACAAGTGCTCCCTTTCTGGCCTTCCTACTGTCACTCCTGCCCAATCTCCAGTGCATACTCCTTTTGCCTGACAAGCATCTTGTAAAAACACGTATCTTCTTATTCTGATCAAAACCTGCCCTTTGATGTTTTCCTATCACCTCTAGATACAGATCCACAGTTCTTCCCTAAAAGGGCTTTCTCTCTGACCTAATTCATGTTTCTTCCCTATCCTCACTCAACTCCAGCTTCTCTGACCTCTTGGCTATTCCTTGAACACATCAAGAAAGCTCTCTCTTTAAGTCCTTCACCCTTGCTCTGCCCTCTGTGTAGAAAATTCATCCACTCCAAATAGCCTGACTCTCCCTCCCTTCATTCAGACACTTGCTTAAATGTCATTTTTTCAAAGACTTTTTTGACCACCTTATCTAAGATTACAACTTCATTCCACCAATTTTTCATCTATTTATCTAACCTTATTTTCCTTTATAATACATTAATTAGATTACATATTTTATTTTTGGGATTCCCTGGTAGCCCAGCTGGTAAAGAATACATCTGCAGTGCAGGAGAACTCGGTTCAATTCTTGGTTTGGAAAGATCCACTGCAGAAGGGATAGGCTACCCACTCCAGTATTTTTGGGCTTCCCTAGGGGTTCAGCTGATAAAGAATCCACTTGTAATGTGGGAGACCTGGTTTCTATCCCTGGGTTGGGAAGATCCCCTGGAAAAGGGAAAGGCTACCCACTCCAGTATTCTGACCTGGAGAATTCCATGGACTATATGGTCTATAGGGTTGCAAACAGTCAGATTTTATTTTTATTATACCATTTTCCCACAGAATTTGAGCTCTGTGAGAGAATAAACTTTGTCTCTTTTTTCTATCACTGTATCCTTGGCATAGAAATATGGACAGATACAAAGTAGAAATTCAAAATATACCTTTTGGATAGATAGATAATTATGTAGTCAGGATGATTTGTCTTCAAGTCCTGTGAATCCCAGAAAATTCTAGAATTATTTTGGTTCATTGATTAAAACAGAAATATCAATTAGCTTCACAACAGATGGAAAACCTAAATAAAAGCAGTCATCTTACTAATTCTGATATCTGTTACAAGATGCATTAGATGGGAGTATGCATAGATCAGCTAATATTCAGCAGTGTTATAAGCAACAACCTCAAACCCTAGTCCCTCCACCATTATTATTTTCATTAAATCTGAAGGAGAGCACATTATAATACCCATAAATCCAAGGAGCATGAAATAAATTTTAATTATTATTCTATTTCTGATTTGAAAGAAAAAGTCATCCTATATATTACATATTATTTGAAAAATTTTGGTCAATGGAGCACATAATCCAGTTTGACAACTTTATTCCTAATAACTTTTTTATTTGTAAAACAAACAATATTATAGGGGGTCAACACATTAACTGTAGCAAATTACACATATGTGATGGGATTTTTTTTTAATATACTGTTTATCTCCATGGTACTGATGATATCTACTAACAAGTTTAGAAATAGATGCCCCAATATTATTATCTCATCACTGTTAAAAAAAAAAATGAAACTGATGTTTCTTCCCTGGAAGTAGAAGGACAAAATAATCTGTTAGAAATACTCAAGAAATCACTTTGGTTATTTTGTTGTACAGTGACACTAGAGAAGATTAGAATATTGCATGAATTCACCCATTTTGTTTTGTTTCATATGGACTCAGCCATACTCAAATGAAATATGCTTTTATTGAAGTAAGAATACTCATATTCACAATATAGGAAATTCAATGATCAGTTCTTGTCAAACAAAAAGTAAGCTGTTTTAGGAAAAAGAAATCTTCTGACACTTAGCCAAATTTTATTCTTCAGGAAACAAGCAATTCTTTGACAGAAAAATATGTTATTGCCAGAGGATATGTTCTTCTGTGTTATATTTTGCTAGTTTTCCATTTACTTGGTATATAAGGAACAGATGGAAACAAGATTGATCCAATGAAATAATTTCTTTTACATTTCAGTAATAAGGAAAACTAAATTTCAATGAAATAATCTAACTTAATTTTCACATACATGTGTACATATTTTGGAAACTTTATAGGAAGTGTAAAACCAAAGTGAACTCATGGATATTATTAAAATAATATTTACCTCTTCATTTCCTTTCAGACACCTTTATAGTTGTCATTTGTATTCTTCTCTAAATTCTAATTTTCCCCAAATAGAAATGCAAAATCTATACCACTTGCTCTAAAATGATGCTTAGCTTTCCCAGAGTTTCATATACTCAATAAATTATCCTCACTTGGGCTGGGACTAATAATATCATTTTAAAAAAAGAATATATACACTCAGATCACTGGCTAATGAAGCAACATTTTCCAATGCACTATATGGCTATGAGGTGGGAGGGGGGTTAGGGAAGGGGAACACATGTATACTCATAGTGGATTCATGTCAATGTATGGCAAAACCGACACAATAATGTAAAGAAAAAGTCTTTCTTGAATTTGTTACAATAAAAATAAATAAATAAATAAAAATTTAAAAAATTAAAAAAACAAAATACAGGTGAAAGAAAAATAACTGATCAAATAGGGGAAAAAATAAAATTAAACACAATCATCTTACAATAAAATTATTTGCTGTCATAATGGACAATGGTACCAATTAATAGTGTGTTAATATTAGCAAATGATGTGGAACAACATTTAGGGCAATTAATTTGACTCCAATCAAATATCTCACTTATCTTGGTTCATACTATGAGTGTCAAGTTTATGGTTATCAAATACAGCAAAAGCCATTCACATGAGTAGAACTCTTTCAGATACTAGTACTATTCAATCCTTGAGAATGTAAACTATATAAACTTGAGAATGTAAAACTATGGCAAATCTCACATAGAGAAAACTTTAGTGTGTTGTTTGTGTGAAATATACAAGTTTTACCCAAAAGAACACATTCTTTAATTAAAAAATAATTAATGATACTAAAGACACTATCTAAATAAGATCCCTGTTAACTGTTCTCCTAAGACAACCAGCATTTTCATACTGTTCAATGTTGTTCACATCACTATGAACAAAGCTAGTGGAGGTGATGGAATTCCAGTTGAGCTATTTCAAATCCTAAAAGATGATGCTGTGAAAGTGCTGCACTCAACATGCCAGCAAAGTTGGAAAACTCAGCAGTGGCCACAGGACTGGAAAAGGTCAGTTTTCATTCCAATCCCAAAGAAAGGCAATGTCAAAGAATGCTCAAACTACAGCACAATTGAACTCATCTCACACACTAGTAAAGTTTTGCTCAAAATTCTCCAAGCCAGGCTTCAACAGTATGTGAACAATGAACTTCCAGATGTTCAAGCTGGTTTTAGAAAAGGCAGAGGAACCAGAGATCATATTGCCAACATCCCCTGGATCATCTAAAAAGTAAGAGAGTTCCAGAAAAGCATCTATTTCTGCTGCATTGACTATGCCAAGCCTTTGACTGTGGGAATCACCAGAAACTGTGGGAAACTCTTCAAGAGATGGGAATACAGACCACCTGACCTGCCTCTTGAGAAATCTGTATGCAGGTCAGGAAGAAACAGTTAGAATAGAACATGGAACAACAGACTAGTTCCAGATAGGAAAAGGAGTACATCGAAGTATATTGTCACCGTGCTTATTTATTTTTTTAATTGTTTAAAATTAATTTACTTATTTAATTGGAGGCAAATTACTTTACAATATTGTAGTGGTTTTTGCCATACACTATCATGAAACAGCCATGGGTGTACATGTGTTTCCAATCCTGAACCCCCCTCCCACCTCCCTCCTCATCCCATACCTCAGGGTCATCCCAGTGCACTGGCCATGAGCGCCATGTCTCACGTATCAAACCTGGACTAGCAATCTATTTCACATATGACAATATACATGCTTCAATGCTATTCTCTCAAGTCATCCCACCCTCTCCTTCTGCCACAGGGTCCAAAAGACTGTTCTTTACATCTGTGTCTCTTTTGCTGTCTCACATATAGGGTCATTGTTTCCATCTTTTAAAATTCCATATACATGCGTTAGTATACTGTATTGGTATTTTTTTTCCTGACTTACTTTGCTCTGTATAATAGGCTCTAGTTTCATTTATATCATTAGGACTGAAAATGTATTCTTTTTAACGGCTGAGTAATATTCCATTGTGTATATGTACCACAGCTTTCTTATCCATTCATCTGCCAATGGACATCTAGGTTGCTTCCATGTCCTGGCTATTGTAAACAGTGCTGCAATGAATACTGAGGTACACATGTCTCTTTCAATTCTAGTTTCCTCCATGTGTATGCCCAGCAGTGGGATTGCTGGGTCATATGGCAGTTCTATTTCCAGGCTTTAAGGAATCTCCACCCTGTTCTCCATAGTGGCTGTACTAGTTTGCATTCCCACCAACAGTGTAAGAGGGTTCCCTTTTCTCCACACCCTCTCCAGCATTTAATGTTTCTAGACTAACTTAACTGCAGGATACATCATGAGAAACACTGGGTTGGAAGAAGCACAAGCTGGAATCAAGATTGACAAGAGAAATATCAATAACCTCAGATATGCAGATGACACCACCCTTACAACAGAAAGTGAAGAACTAAAGAGCCTCTTGATGAAAGTGAAAGGAGAGTGAAAAACTTGCCTTAAAGCTCAACATTCAGAAAACTAAGATCATGACATCTGGTCCCATCACTTCATGGCAAATAGATGGGGAAACAGTGGCAGACTTTATTTTTGGGCTCCAAAATCACCGCACAAGTTGACTGCAGTCATGAAATCAAAAGATGTTTACTCCTTGGAAGAAAAGTATGACCAACCTAGAAAGCATATTAAAAGGCAGAGTCATTACTTTGCCAACAAAGGTCCATCTAGTCAAGGCTATGGTTTTTCCAGTAGTCATGTATGGATGTGAGAGTTGGACTATAAATAAGGAAAGATGAGAAAAGAAGAATTGATGCTTTGAACTGTGGTGTAGGAGAAGACTCTTCAGAGTCCCTTGGGTTGCAGGGAGATCAAACTAATCAATGTAAAGCAAATTAGTCCTGTATATTCATTGGAAGGACTGATCTTGAAGCTGAAACTCCAATTCTTTGGCCACTTGATGCAAATAGCTGACTCATTGGAAAAGACCCTGATGCTGGGAAATACTGAAAGCAGGAGGAGAAGGGGATGACAGAAGATGAGATGGTTGGATGGCATCACCGACTCAATGGACATGAGTCTGAGTAAACTCTGGGAGTTGGTGATGGACAGGGAGGCCTGGTGTGCTGCATCCATTGGGTTTCAAAGAGTCAGACAGGCCTGAGCGACCAAACTGAACTGAACTGAAGGCAACCAGCAGAAATGAACACTAGAACCCAAGCAAAGCTAAACTCAGGGAAAGAGTACAGAAACAATGTTGGAGAAGATATATAACAGATTTGAACATGTTGGAGACTGGGTCCTAGGGAAGCTCTGTGTCCTGACACATAGCTCTCCCAACTTAACTGCTGGTTAGCTCAATTCCCCAAATTCCCCTTGTTATTCCACTGCTAGCTCACCTGTAGGAAAGTGAGACAAGAAGACAACTGAGAGGAAAGAGACTATAGTCAAAATACCTTTGCAAGTCTTATAAAACATAATAATATGAACACATTGGTAGGCCCTCTTACTCAGTGCCCATGCAGGCAGGGTGTCCCTAAGTTTTAAACTATAGTAACTAATGGTACATCTGACACATTCAGTGAAACACAGTGGTGGTACAGATTAATCATACAGAACAATGGTGGAGACAGTAACACTAAGGCTATAGTTTTCATTCTTTGTCTTCTAAGAATTTGATGCTATGTCTTTAAAATGCCACTGGTAGATTTATTTTGCTGCTTCTCTATGTTATTACCAAAGGCAAAAAGCAGGTATGTGTATGTTTGTGTGTGTACATGGACATAGGAAATTATGCAGTAATTATCTCTGAATAAATTGTGAAACTGGCTAAGCAGAGTGAGATTTTTAAGACAAATCATTACGTGTTTAAAGATACGTAAGTATCCCCTTCTATATCAGAGTTGCCCAGTAAAGTCTACCTATTAGTCACTCATACCCATTGACCAATAAGGCATTCGATTGTGGAAGCCAGGAGTTGGAGATAGAGGAATCTATTACAAAAAGAGAGCTGAATTAATATGGATAAATTTCTAAACTTTCAAATATGTTAAGTGGCATCAAATCATTGTCTTTAAGCTTTTAACTTTTGATACCCTTGAGGGCTGTGCAGAAATATATCCTGTGTGATTTATAAATGCTATTCTTATTTTCTTTTTAAATCCATTTCTAGAACCCACTTCATGTTGAGTTTTTAATAAATGGAACAGCTGATTCAGAAAAAGTATGGAAGTATCTATTCCCCAGAATTAAGCCAGAGGCTGAATCTCTACTAAGGTTTGCTGAGTTCTCAGCCAAAGACAGTAATCATTATCTGACTCTATACATACAAGAAAGATGAAGTCTATGTATGGAGTAACATGATTTTGTCTGAACAGTAAAAGATGCTAGAAGCTGTGGATTTCGGATGAAGAAGAAAGATGTGGTAGGTAACTGAGAAAATACAGAGCATAAAATTAGGTTAAGATTTTTAAAATTCTACAAAAGCAATCAATAATACCAGTAGACTCAAAGAATGGGTGGAAACGTGTTTCTTTTTTGACAGCAAAGGATATAATTAAACATAAGCTCTGTGCCCTCTGACACTGCTATGAGACCGTAAATTTAAAAGTTAATATGTTTCTCTGTAGCTTGAGGTCAATGCTGTATTCATAGTATAATAGATAATACATTCTTGACAATCATTGATCACAAAAGTTTCAGGAGAAAGAATGTACCCCAAGTACGTCTTTACTTCTACGGTGCAAAGTTTCCTTGTTTTTTTCTTACTTTTCGATCTGCTTATTTTCTTTACGTGATTCTATTCCTTCATTTGCCTGTCAAATGGTAATCTTCCTGCAGGTTCATCCCCCCAGATATTATCTTTGTTTTCTGCATAGTTTTTTTGTAACCCTCCCGGATGCATCGTTTTACATATGCTGAGAGTTCATACAATCTTATTCTCAGTCCCAAACTTTTCTCTGAGTGTCAAACTTTTCTCAGTGTCCACTGGTCACTTCCAGTTGAATATCTACATATAAGATTACATTTACCCTTCTGCCAAGCTCATTCCTCCCATTTCTTACCTTCACTAATAATACCATGTCATCCAAGCCCTGTCTCCCCGAAAATGGAAGCTGTCCAGAATCCTCTCTGTCTTAATTCTCAAATCAAACTCTCAAAGTCAGGAACAATTTAAAGCAGTGGTCAAGTGCTTAGTTCAAAGTGTGACCATGTCATTCACTAGCTGTATGAAGTTATATAGATCAATTAGCTTCTCTGTGTCTGTTTTACAAGGTGATTAAGATGATTAACTGGATAATGTATGTTCAGTGCTTAGAGCATTGCCTGGCACTTACTAAATGCTCAATAATTTATTATTGCTCACCTCTATGCCTCATACATGCTGTTTCCTCTGCTTGGAATGTCCTTTCCAGGATGTTATTATAATGTAGATGCCCGGCTGATCATAGAGAGCAGAAGCATCTGGGATGCTGTCTTTACTGATAGATGAGCTTCTGGTTGGAATGAGTATCCTATGAATTATAAGTAATAAATCTCTTCTAATTTAAGGGATAGGTGATTCAGACTGTTGATTTTAATTCTGGCAAATAGGTGAAGAGCAAAGTGAATGCAATTATTATGGCATGGAAGGAACAGGTTACATAATAAAACTAATATCAAACCCTTTGTTAGAGGATTCTCTAGGCCTTGCAAAATTTCTTTGAGTACATCTCCATAAAATGGGATATCTTAAAGAACAGAAAAGTGTGTCTTACCTAATGTCATATCTTTAATATCTGATAAGAGTTTCTTGCTTATAGGGGGCAAATCGTTAATTATTACAAGAGAAAGAAAAGAAAAGAAATAAAGGAAGGGAAGGAAAGTAGAAAACAGAAGAAAAAATATACAAAATGAGGAAATACACATTACAAAATACACACACAGAGGAAACTATTTTTCTGAGTATAATTAGCTATAATGCACATGTATATATACTTAGCTATGATATATATTTTAAGTAATGGCAATAATTTCTGTGCCATGGGCCATATGGTGGTGAGAGAAAAATCTAGACAGGGCTGAGTGTTACTGTTAGGGGAGAAGTTTAGCAAGAGAGTCCAGCCAAGTTTAATCACAAGCATTAATTGAAGAAATGAGTGCATGTGTTCAAGAAACCATTATCACTGAAGCTAAGTAATGAAAACATTGAAAGTAGAGATGGGTGACATGAAAGACGAAGGCAGCTGTTGAAGGCTTAGCAAGCTCACGAGACAGGGAAAATCTCTGATTAGCAGTGCTCCAAAGAGAAGACAGAAGCCTATGAGCACTCTTTAAATGTCTTAGGTCTCTTAGTCCTAAAGAAGAGCTTTCTTAGGTGAAAGGGGTTCCCTTGTTATCTTTGATCTGGTTCTTTATGCTAAATGATCCTTTCCTTGGGTGTGGGCTTGGGAGGCACACAAGGATGTACTGGGCCACATCATGTTGTCTCAGTACTTGGTAGAAGTTAATATCCTGGGGTGTGCATGTTAACTTTTTCTTAGACAATACTGTTGTGTCTCACATTTTCCCTAGCTTGAATTGAAATCAGATAGTCAGCCCTCTAGGATTCTGAGTTTTCCCCTAACAATTTTTCTAAGCTTATTACTATCAAGGGTAATATTGCTGCTAAAAATTTAGTCTTATCATTTTTCTAGTCAAACATTACTGACATTTATATATTAAATTTCAGGATTAGGATTCGACAATGAAGAAAATAAAGTTTGATTCCATTTTCCTCTTGGCCTACTGAAAGCCCAGAGAATCTAAGAATACTCATGCACATGACTTTCATTTCTACAGGATTCAGAATTATCTAATTCAACAGTTAGGTCTATCTCTTTTTCATAGTAAGTTTACAAATACATTTTCAAGCAGAAAGATGAATAATGTCTGATAGGTCACAATATTTCCAGAGAGAGAGGAAGGCTCTTTCAGCATTCTAAATAAAAACAAAACAAGATACAAATAAATAAACAAGTAAGTCAAGGAATATTTAACCACCTAAAACACTGAATACATTCATTATACAAAGTGACAAGAGGAGAGATAAACTGGCTATTACTGAGGCATGTAAAGAAGCTTTAAAGAGAATAAAAATTTTGAGCTAGGTTAAGTAAAAAAAAAAGATAAATAAGAATTTGCTAAACAAAAAGAAGAGGGAAAAGTATTCCAGGTAAAGGCAACATTTTCAAAGACAGAAAGTTGGTATATTTGGAAAATTGGGTTTGGAAAAAGCATCAGGCCTATTGGGTGAGAGGTAGAAAGTGAACTGGAAATTCTTTAAGGCTTCACAGACCACACTGTAAACACCAGAATTACCATCAATTAATGGGCAGGGGTAGGGGAGCCATCACTATCTGTTAAGGACGAGAACTATAGAATTAGGTTCGCTTTATAGAAATAAGGAGGAGAACATAGGCAAAACACTCTCCAGCATAAACCAAAGCAGGATCCTCTATGACCCACTTCCCAGAATATTGGAAATAAAAGCACGAATAAACAAATGGGACCTTTGTTGTGTTCCTTCTGCACAACAAAGGAAACTAAAAGCAAGGTGAAAACACAACCTTCAGAATGGGAGAAAATAATAGCCAATGAAGCAACGGACAAACAATTAATCTCAAAAATATACAAGCAACTCCTGCAGCTCCATTCTAGAAAAATAAACGACCCAATCAAAAAGTGGGCCAAAGAACTTAACAGACATTTCTCCAAAGAAGACATAAAAATGGCTAACAAACACATGAAAAGATGCTCAACATCACTCATTATCAGAGAAATGCAAATCAAAACCACAATGAGGTACCACTTTACACCAGTCAGAATGGCTGCAATCCAAAAATCTACAAGCAATAAATGCTGGAGAGGATGTGGAGAAAAGGGAACCCTCTTACACTGTTGGTGGGAATGCAAACTAGTACAGCCACTATGGAAAACAGTGTGGAGATTCCTTAAAAAACTGCAAATAGTCCTGCCATATGACCCAGCAATCCCTCTGCTGGGCATATACACCGAGCAAACCAGAATTGAAAGAGACACGTGTACCCCAATGTTCATCGCCACGTTGTTTACAATAGACAGGACATGGAAACCACCTAGATGCCCATCAACTGACGAATGGATAAGAAAGCTGTGGTACATATACACAATGGAATATTACTCAGCATTAAAAAAAAATTCATTTGAATCAGTTCTACTCAGGTGGACGAAACTGGAGCCCATTATCCAGAGTGAAGTAAGCCAGAAGGAAAAACAACAATACAGTATACTAACACATATATATGGAATTTAGAAAGATGGTAATGAGAACCCCACATGCCAGACAGCAAAAGGAATGCAGATCTATAGAACAGACTCGTGGACTCTGTGGAAGAGGGCAAGGGTGGGATGATATGGGAGAATGGCAATGAAACATGTTGATTGTCATATGTGAAATCAATCGCCAGCCCAGGATTGATGCTCGGGGCTGGTGCACTGAGATGTCCCAGGTGGAGGGAATCGGGAGGGAGGGAGGAGGGGGGTTCTGAAGGGGGAGCATATGCAAACCCATGACGATTTCATGTCATTGTATGGCAAAACCAATAAAAACAAAAAAAAGAAAGAAGAGAGCAGTCTCTGAAACAGGAAGTATACCAGCTTTTACATCCCTGAAATTATGAAATTTTCTCAACTGTTGTTACCACTGACAGTAATTAAAAACAGTCTGGGACCTTATTGGCCATGCAGAGCTGTGGAGGTTTTCTTTTTCCCTCCCCTTTAAATTAAATCAACGTGTCAGCCTTCAGTTTTCTGGTTTTGACATAAAAAGACTGTGCTTATATCTTAAGATTAGAAGAATGGAGATGTGGTGTGAAACTAATTACAGATAATATTCAGGGGTAGATTAAATAATTTAATTTGTTCAACTTAAATCACAGTGGTGTTTGCTTGAAATCAAATCAATGAAGAAAACAAACTAATACTGAAAGTAGTATAAACAACTATCAAATTCAAAGAAGTAATTTAATCACTGAATATTGTGTGAGCTTTGGCACTTAACTAAATATTTCTGGAGTCAATTAACACATTTATTAGTAAGTGCTATCAGTTTATTAATACATTAGTCAATAAACACATATTTATTAACAACATGTTATATATCCAATTTTTGCTTGAGATTCTATGTAGAAATGTATTATTTTGCAGAGAAAAAACCAGAAAGAATGATTCTTCCCCTAGACACAGAAAGGGAACTCTCTATAAGTCTGTCTAGTAAGCCCTGAATTTAGAGACCCAAAGGATCCTAGGGGATTATTTGCAACAGGTTAATTATAGTCTGGCTTCCCCAGTGGCTCAGCTAGTAAAGAACCCACCTGACAATGCAGGAGATGCAAGAAATATGGGCTTGATCCTTGGATGGGGGAAGATCCCTTGGAGAAGGAAATGGCAACCTGCTCCAGTATTCTTGTCTCAAAAATTCCATGGACAGAGGACCCTGGCAAGCTACAATCCACGGACTACAAAAAGTCAGACATGACTGAGCATGCACACCAATTTTATCCTAGTACTTCCTTACCTAAAACTCTAGTCCTAGAATATATACAAACCAACTTTCCAAGAGCAAAAGTGTTTTTTCTCCAATGGTGAATGGAGTAATTTTCTTAATTTCAATTTTGGATTGTTTCTTGCAAATGTATAGAAATATAATTGATTTTGTATATTGCTCTTGTTTCCTATGATCTTGCTGACCTTGCACATTTTGTAGTTTTTTAAGTGAATTCCTTCAGATTTTCTGTATGTAAGATTCATGTATTTTGTGAATAAAGACAGTTTTACTTCTTAATTTCAAAATAACTGGATTTTAATAGCAAAATAAACTTTCCAAAAGTGTGTAAGTACGAGTTTGTAACATATAAAAACCCAGTATGTGGAGTACTTTTGAAGAGTCTATTTTTTATTTATTTATTTTTATTGTGTTGGTTTTGCCATACATTGACATGAATCCACCATGGGTATACATATGGCTCCCCCTCCAGAACCCCCCTCCCTCCTCCCTCCCGATTCCCTCCCCCTGGGTCATCCCAGTGCACCAGCCCCGAGCATCAAACCTGGGCTGGCGACTGATTTCACATATGATAATTAACATGTTTCAATGCCATTCTCCCATATCATCCCACCCTTGCCCTCTTCCACAGAGTCTACGAGTCTGTTCTATACATCTGCATTCCTTTTGCTGTCCCACATACAGGGTTCTTGTTACCATCTTTCTAAATTCCATGTATATGCTAAATCTATGAGTGAACAAAATAACTGATTGAAGAAGAAATGGCCTGGAGAAGTCTGTATAAAACAACATGAATATGAGCATAAGCTTTAAACTGAGGTTACTATCTCAGTAAATTTCTCAGAGTATTTGTGCTTCTTTTTCAGGAGTTTTCCCTGATCAAGGGCATTATTTATTTTTTCAATTTCCTTCTAAATATTTTATACAGTAAGAAAGTGCCTCCGCAAAAAAGAAAATTCATTTTCTTGTTGTTAGCTGAAATAATGAACCTTATAAAGGTAGATGTGCTAATTACAGGACTTTGCAAAATATGCTAATGCTATAAATGCTAGATCTCAAAATCTTTACATTCTCTTATAAACATCAGCTTCCAACCTCCCCTCACCTCCATCATTGCATACATATTCACAAACATCCACTGAGAGCCACAGGGAATATATTTTGTATTTTATAATATATTTTAAAAAGGATGTAAATTACAGCTAAGTCAAATATTGGAGTCAATCAAGTGGAAATGTTCCCTTAATTCCTCACCTGGAGTCATTATAAAATTAAAACCCTTAGGTATTAATGTAAAGGTAGAATGCCTTGCTTAAAAGAAAGAAGATGATAAATACCATTCGATTACAGAAAATGAGTAACATTTAAAGGTATGTTTATTTATAGGTAATTTGATCCTATGAAGTAATGGACATTTCAAATTTTTTTCCACAACCACTAACCAAACAGTTTAATATATATATATATGTTCCCCTTTGATCTCACAGGAAAACATTTCATGTAGTAAAAATTGGTGCTTTTCCCTCAAGCAAATGAACTACTGCAAGTCTCCAAGTATTCTATCAGTGTAATATTCTAACTTTCTAACCTGAGAAAACAGTACTGGTTATTTTGGGAAATGTTTATATTTATACTTCATATATTTTCTAATTCTTTGCATTTTCAAAACTCTTCCAGGAACAGCTAAATATAGTTTGATAAAATGCCTCCAGGTCCTCAGGAAAAAACTCTTTTTTTGAGTAACATTGGCTTATAACATTATATAAATTTCATACATAAATTATAATTAAGTTCTGTATACACTACAGAGTGCTCACCATCAAAAGTCTAGTTTCATTTCATTAGCATAAAACTGGCCTCCTTTACTCATTTTGCCTTCTCCCCACTTTTCCTCCTTTCTGGTAACACCAATCTTTCTCCACAAATACATGTTTATTTTTTGAGGGTTTTTTTTTTTTTTTTTTTTTTTTTTTTTTTTTTTCCACATATGAACATCATTCTTAGACTTAAGTCCCTTAGCATAATGTGCTCGAGGTCTATCTATGCTGTTACTAGTTGTAACATTTCATCTTTTTTATGGCTGAGTAATATTCTATTACATATAAATACCAGATCTTTATCCATTAATCTGTCCATGGGCACGTGGGTTTCTTCCCTATGTCAACTATTGTAAATAATGCTGCAATATACATGTGTGTGGATATATATTTTGAATTAGTGTTTTTATTTCTCAAATAAATACTCAGCAGTAGAATAGCTGGATCATATGATAGTTCTATTCTTTATGAAAAAGTTCCATTCTTGAGCCAAGTAAAATATTGACTTAAATTCCTGATTAGGAAAAAAATAGCATTTTCATTTAACATGTTACATATTTTAGAGTCTGTCTTGGATTCATTTTTATTATTACAAATAATCTTGAAGAATTTATAAAATCTGTGGTCTATGTTTTAATAAGTTGCCTTGTAAACCCTCGTTCAAAATAAATAACCCTCCCCCAAGTTTGTAATAACTGACTTCACTTTACTCAGCTTTCACTCTCCTTAGCAATTTTGCTTACTTTAAAAATTATGTTATAGTACCTGAAACACACTTTCTCTAACATGACTGCTGCAAGCTCAAAATATCCCTCATAGGTGAGACTATAGAATAAATGCTAGATTTCTAGATAATTCTCTGCCATTGGGGGTGAGTTTATGTTCAGTGAAAAACAGTAAATATTAAAATTAGAAAGTCACAAATAGGATGAGTAACTAACTGTAACTAAATTTTAAATTGTAAAACATTGTTTTTTAATTTTAAAAATGAATCTTAAGATTGTCTTTTTAGTGAATTATCATACTGTTTTTTTTAAAAACTCTCAGTGAATTTTTTTAAACTGTAAGTTTAGAACTTTTGTATATTTCAATAAACATTAAATTATGTATGTACTATATTCCAAGGACCACACAGTTGCTAGGAGCTGTCATAGACAGTATATGGTTTAAGAGACAAGGCAAACATGAAGACACAGGAGTTAGTTACTATATTCTGTGAATAATGGCATCACATAAGTCACAGTGTAATTTTAAGGAGGAAGCAATCAACTCCATTAGGTGGGGTGAGAGTTTGGCAAAGATTTCCAGGAAGAGATGTGGTTAATCTGAATTTTAAAGAAAAGAGATTCATTTTTCTGGGCACATATCTGCAATCAAAGTAACAGACGTACCCCAAAACTCCCCGAGTTTACTGTGTCCCTTTGTTTTGTTTTGTGATAAGAATGCTTAACATGAGATTCATCTTATTAACAGATATTGAAACTCACAACACCTTATTGCTAAGTAAAGGCATTATTTTGTACAGCAGAGCTCTGAAACTTACTCATCTTGCATAATTGATACTTGATATCCAGTCTATATCTTAAACTTGCCAGATCAGTATCACTGGGGCCACTTATACTTACAGATTTCGTAGCCCAGCACCTCCCAGACCAGAGTCTTCATGGGAAGAGCCTGTGTGCTCAAAGTGACTTTAATGCCTGGAAAAGCTGGAGAAATACCACTTTGAGGAAGTATATTCCTTCAAAGGAAACCTAGAAAGTTTAGGTGTTCTGTCTATAGATTGAGCTCACGCTAATTAAAGGTAATCAAACTGCTCATGAAGCCTCAGTAGTTATGGTTAGTTGATAATTTACTTGTTTATCCCTTCAAAGGGACCATAAATTTCTTAGGGGTAGAGGATATATCACTAATAGAACACCAGCTTTTAACATGCACAAATATTCAATAAACACTGTTAATACATGAATAAAATGACATTTCAACCATTCACACATTTTAAAAGATGGCTCCTCTGTGTGTGTATTACTATATATTCAACTACAAAGCACAAGGCTAACTGAGTGACATAACACGTTTGTTGTTGCTCAGTTGTCTAGTCATGTCCAACTCTTTGCGATCCCATGGACTGTTATCATGCCAGGCCTCTCTGTCCCTCACCATCTCCCAGAGTATGCCAAAGTTCACTTCATTGTATTGGTGATGCCATCCAGCCACCTCATCCTCTGACACCCTCTTCTCCTTTTGCTCCTTTGATCTTTCCCAACATCAGGGATTTTTCCAATGAGTTGTCTGTGTGCATCAGATGACCAAACTACTGGAGCTTCAGCTTCAGCATCAGTCCCGCCCCAAGTGAATATTCAGGGCTGATCTTCCTTAAGATTGACTGGTTTGATCTCCTTGCTGTTCAAGGGACTTTCAGGAGTCTTCTCCAGCACCACAGTTTGAAGGCATCAATTCTTTGGCATTCTGCCGTCTTTATGCTCCAGCTATCACAACCGTACATGACCACTGCGAAGATCATAGTCTTGATGATACATAGCTTTGTTGGCAAAGTAATGTCTCTGCTTTTCAACACACTGTCTAGGTTTGTCATTGATTTCCTGCCAAGAAGCAACCATCTTCTGATTTTGTGGCTGCAGTCACCATCTGCAGTGATTTTGGAGTCCAAGAGGAGGAAATCTGTCACTACTCCCACCTTTTCTCCTTCTATTTGCCATGCTGTAATGGGGCCAGATGCCATGATCTTAGTTTTTTTTAATATTTAGTTGTAAGTTGGCTCTTTCACTCTTCTTCACCCTCATCGAGAAGCTCTTTAGCTCCTCTTCACTTTCTGCCATTAGAGTGGTATCATTCGCCTATCTGAGGTTGTTTCTCCTGCCTGTCTTGATTCTGGCTTGTAACTCATCCAGCCCAGCATTTCTCATGATGTGCTCAGCATATAGGTTAAACAAACAGGGTGACAGCAAACAGCCCTGTCATACTCCTTTCTCAATCTTGAGCCAATCACTTGTTCCATACAGCTTTCTAACTGTTGCTTCTTGACCCGCCTACAGGTTTCTTGGGAGACAGGTAAGATGGTCTGGTATTCCCGTCTCTCTAAGAGCTTTCCACAGTTTCACACAGTCAAAGGTTTTAGTTTAGTCAATGAAATACAGATAGATATTTTTCTGAAATCCCCTTGTTTTCTGGATAATCCAGAGAATGTAGGCAATTTGATCCCTATCTCCTCTTCCTTTTCAAAACAAATCTTAGACATCTGGAAGTTCTTGGTTCCCATGATTCTGAAGCCTAGCATGCAAGATTTTAAGCATGACCTTAATAGCATGGGAGATGAGTGCAACTGTCTGATGGTTAGCACATTCTTTGGTACTACCCTTCTTGGGAACTGGGATAAGGATTGACCTTTTCCAGTCCTTGGCCACTGCTGAGTCTTCCAGATTTACTGACATAATGAATGCAAAACCTTGATGGCATCCTCCTCCCCTTTAGGGATCTGAATAGCTCTCCTGGAATTTCATTACAGCCACTAGCTTTATTTTTTTTTTATTTTATTATTGTTTTTGCCATACATTGTCATGATATCACCATGGGTTTACATATGCTTCCCCTCCGG
>ML660214.1:1757758-1770667 GCA_007570785.1 Antilocapra americana
TGCATTCACATGGGTATATCTTTCCTTTTAGCTTTGCTTTTCATTTCTCTTCTTTTCACAGCTATTTGTAAGGCCTCTTCAGACAGCCATTTTGCCTTTTTGCATTATTTTCCATGGCAATGGTCTTGATCCCTGTCTCCTGTAAAATGTCACGAACTTTTGTCCATAGTTCATCAGGCACTCTGTCTATCAGATCTAATCCCTTGTATCTATTTGTCACTTCCACTATATAATTGTAAGGGATTTGATTTACATCATACCTGAATGGTCTAGTGGTTTTTCCTACTTTCTTAAATTTAAATCTGAATTTGGCAATAAAGGGTTCATTATCTGAGCTACAGTCAGCTCCCAGGTTTTTTTTTTTTTTTTTTTGATGACTGTATAGGGCTTCTTCATCTTTGGCAGCTGAACAGCACTGGAGCTGCCATTAGGAAATACCTTACATCCTAGGTCAGAGAAACCCCAGCAAGGCGGTAGGCACTGAAGCAGCTGTGAGGAGATACCCAAAGCCCAAAGGCAAAGGAGAAGCCCCAGCAAGATGGTAGGAAGGGCGAATTCACATTTAGCATCAAACCCCATTCCCACCAGAGATGCTCAGAGGGCTCAAACAAACCTTGTGTGCACCAGGACCCAGGGACCCCACAGAGACTGAGACAGAACTGTGTTGAGCGTCTCCTGTGGAGGGACCAGTCAGCAGTGGCCTGCCACAGGGATAGTGGCTCTGGGTGTAGCAGACTTGGGTATGGTATAAGCCCTCTTGGAGGAGGTCGGCACTACCTCACCATAGAGCTGCCAGAACTTAAAAGGACTGGGAAATAAACTCTTGGAGGGCACAGACAGAACCTTGTGTGCACCAGGACCCAGGAGAAAGGAGCAGTTGACCCCACAAGAGACTGACCCAGACTTGCCTGTGAGTGTCCAGGAGTCTCCAGCAGAGGTGTGGGTCGGTGGTAGCCTGCTGCAGGCTTAGGGGCAATAAGTGTAAGAGTACATGCATGGAATCTTTTGAAGGAGGTCACTATTATCTTCATTACTCCACCATAGCTTGGCCTAAGGTAAATAGCAGCCAGGGAACACAGCTCTACCCATCAACAGAAAATTAGATTAAAGATTTACTTAGCATGGCCCCACCCATCAGAACAAGACTCAGTTTCCCCTCAGTCAGTCTCTCCAATCATGAAGCTTCCTTATCCTTCTCCATCAGAGGGCAGACAGACTGAAAACCACAATCACAGATAACTAGGCAATCTGATCACATGGACAATAGCCTTGCCTAACTCAATGAATCTATGAGCCATGCCATGTAGGGTCACCCAGGACAGGTCATGGTGAAGAGTTCTGACAAAATGTAGTCCACTAGAGAAGGGAATGGTAAACCATTCAGTATTCTTACCTTGAGAACTCCATGAACAGTATGAAAAGGCAAAAAGATAGGACACTGAAAGATGAACTCCCCAGGTCAGTAGGTGGCCAATATGCTACTGGAGATAAGTGGAGACATAACTCCAGAAAGAATGAAGAGACGGAACAAAAGCAAAAACCACACCCAGTTGTGGATGTGACTAGTGATAGAAGCAAAGCCCAATGCTGTTAAGAGCAATATTGCAAAGGAACCTGGAATGTTAGGTCCATGAATCAAGGCAAATTGGAAGTGGTCAAACAGAAGATGGAAAGAGTGAACATTGACATTTTAGGAATCAGTGAACTAAAATGGACTGGTATGGATGAATTTAACTCAGATGACCATTATATATACTACTGTGGGCAAGAATCCCTTAGAAGAAATGGAGTCCCCATCATAGTCAATAAGAGTCTAAAATACAGTATTGGTTGCAATCTCAAAAATGACAGAATGATCTCTGTTCATTTCCAAGGCTAGCCACTCAATATCATGGTTATCCAAGTCTATGCCCTGACCAGCAGTGCTGAAAAAGCTGAAGTTGAACAGTTCTATGAAGACCTACAAGACCTTCTAGAATTAACACCCAAAAAAGATGCTCTTTACATTATAGGGGACTGGAATGCAAAAGTAGGAAGTCAGGAAACACCTGGAGTAACAGGAAAATTTGGCCTTGGAGTACAGAATGAAGCAGGGCAACGCTAATAGAGTACTGCCAAGAGAATGCACTGGTCATAGCAAAACCCTCTTCCAATAATACAAGAGAAATCTCTATACATGGACATCACCAGATGGTCAATTGTGGGGGTACTAATGTGGTAAACTCTGTGCCACAGTTGAGTACAATAGAGAGCCTCGAATACCAAGAACTTATATTATCATGGGGAGTCATGGAAAATAATCTATAAGAAACTGCCAGATGTTAATGGTATGAGGAAGAATGAGGAACAATAAAGCAGGGAAAGGGAACAGATAACAAGAGGTTGGTTTGCTATCTTACACACAGCCATCAGAGGAGATTCTGTCTGAAATGATGACACGATACATAGTTAACATACAAACATATTTAGAACCGCAACTATAGAGTTCAGAAAATGTTTTTTAAATCCCTGCAATTTATTAGATATAAGATTTTGAGACGTTACTTAATTTCTTTTAGCCTTAGAGTTCCTCATCCATAAGATAAAGACAATATATTGTGGATTATTTTAAGGACTAAATAAGATATGTATGATGTTCAATAAAAAATAAGTGCTCAACGTAGTAGCAATTATTATTTAATAAAAACAAGTAAATCTAAATCAACTCCACTACCATTGTCTTGGAGTGCATTTATTCATCCATTCATTCAATGGCATTTATTAATCCCTGAGATGGTAAAGAATCTGACTGCAATGTAGGAAACCTGGGTTTGAACCTGGATTGGGAAGATCCTCTGGAGAAGGGAATGGCTACACACCCAGTATTCTTGCCTGGAGAATTCCATGGACAAAGGAGCCTGGTGGGCTACAGTCCATAAGGACACAAAGAATCCGACGTGACTGAGAGGCTAACACTATGTGTTTCATATCATGATAGGTGACAGGAATACCAAAATTTAAGGAATGCAAATGTATTTCTTATTGACTTTGGACACAAACATGAAAAATATACTGCTATAAATGTCATAATAAAGCAGACAAAGCAAATTTACTCTATTTAAGGACCTGTGCTGTGCTTAGTCACTCAGTCGTGTCCAACTCTTTCCGAACTCATGGACTGAAGTCTGCCAAGTTCCTCTGTCTATGGGGATTCTCCAGGCAAGAATACTGGAGTGGGTTGCCACGCCCTCCTCCATAAGGTCCTGAGTATAGGTTTAACAGGGCTTCCCTGGTAGCTCAGCTGGTAAAGAATCCACCTGCAATGCAGGAGACACCGGTTCAATTCCTTGGTCAGAAAGATCCCCTGGAAAAATGATAGGCTACCCACTCCAGTACTCTTGAGCTTCCCTGGTATCTCAGATGGTAAAGAAGCTGTATGCAATGTGGGAGACCTGGGTTTGGTTCCTGGGTGGGGAAGATCCCTTGGAGGAGGGCATGGCAACCCACTCCAGTATTCTTGACTTGAGAATCCCCATGGACAGAGGAGCCCTGGCCAGCTACAATTCATGGGATCACAGTCAGACAGGACTGAGCGACTAAGCACAGCATAGCAAAAAGTTTTGACAAAGGAGGAGACGTGTAAAATTGAAGCCTGCAGGAGAAATAGGAGTCCATCAGGTAAATGAAATGAAGAAAGCAGAGCAAGGAGAGGAGAAAGCACGGAATAAAGTTACAGGGAGACAAGGTGGGGAAAAAACAGAGGCACCTATATTTAAGACTTTAACTACATCATGAGATACCTTTAAAGAAAAGAGGTGAAGCTGTAATTGCAGGCTGGAAGTGAATGATGCAGGCTCTTATACTCCTTCAAGTTCATATGCTACACCAAAGAATCTAGACTTTGTTGTATGAAACTTTGAAGGTACATGATGTGTGTCTGATGCATGATTGTGTTTCCATTCCAAAAACATCATGCGGCAGCAATGTGAGGAAGAATGTGAAGGAGTTGCTAATATTGGGATCAGGATGTTTCAGAACATCCTGGCTTGGGGTCTGGTGACAAAAGGCAAAGGAAGAAACTCTGGGGGAAAAAAAAATGGAAAAACATTTCATTGTCAGTCATTTATTCTAAAGAAATTAGTGATCACTAACACATTGTTGTTTCAGGTTCTGGAACAGTGTCAAACATCAGATTTTAACTAATATTACTTGGTGGCTGATTGGATATAGACGATGGAGGAAGAAGGAGTCTAGGACCTTTCTCAAATATCTGGGTTAAATGAAGTGAAAAAGTAAAATTTAGCATAGAAGATTTAGAGAAGAAATTTTTGAATTCAGTTCTGTAGATGAGTGAACATATCAGCTGGGTTTGCAGGAGTTTCAAGGATGGAGAAAGAGAGACATTAAGTCACTATCATGCTGTGGAAGTTCAAACAGGTAATGGTTGAATGTGGTCTCCTAGGAGAGCAAATAGTGTGGGAGCCAAATCATCTGGTAAGACTGTGAAAGACAGAAGCCATAGAGTCCAAATGACATGGGGAAGAAATGGTCCTTGTAATATCAGTTAGTTGTTCGGTGGTGTCTGACTCTTTGTGACCCTATGGACTACAGCCCACCAGGCTCCTCTGTCCCTGGAATTTTCCAGGCAAGAATTCTGTAATGGGTAGCCATTCCCTTCTCCAGGGGATCTTCCAAACCCAGGGATCAAATATGGGTCTCCTGCTTTGCAGGCATATTCTTTACCATCTGAGCCACCAGGGAAGTCTCTCTCTCTGTTTTAAATGTATTCTTCAGAATTTCATCCTTGGTCATATTATCTTCTCATGTGTACACTCTACCTTATTCAGGCTTCCGGAATTAATTTGGCCACAGCACAGTCAATCAGATGAACCAGAGACAGGCATTTGAGACAATGAAGCTTGCATGTAACATGCCTAATACAAGGTTGTGTTCATAGTAGGTGCTCAATAAACATCTGATGAGCAAACACCAATTCAGCTCTGGTTTATGCCTTTATTATTTTGGCCTGAAGTGAAACAGGGAACTGTAGACATGGTAGATATCAACTTTTTTTTTTTTTTAAGGGGATTTAACAATTGGAAACTAAATTAAAAATTTCTATTTAAAGATGTACTTTTCCCCTGTGTAAAAGAGATAAATAGCTAATATACTGGGATTACCTTTTTTTCTTAAAAGTCATACAATCTTATTAAGTCCCAAATAATGATAAATAATTTTAAGCATCAGATATATATTGTCAGAAAAACTTTTTATAGAATGATCTGAGTTTGAACGTATTTTGCCTTTACCAGAAGCAATTCATATTCCGTTTGTCTCACAAAACTCATTTTACCCATAATTATGAAACAGAGTGCTCAAACATGAAGAGATGTCTAAATGGCTTATCTTCCTTCAATATAAAGCATCTATTACCTCAATGAGTTACAAAAAATTGTGAGTTCTGCAGGGTTACATGTTTAAAACTCTATTCCACAATCATTTTAAAAAATGCATACTCTATTCTTGTACAATAGTTGTCTTTTTAAAAAACGTTTGTTTGATAGACTGCCTAAATGAGATATGCTAAATGATTTTACTTTGTAAACCACTAGCCAACATCACACACCAGGAGTTGCATTTAAAGCTTTCCAAACCATTATTTTTCCATCTGCATTGCCTATCTGTAATGTCATGTCAATTATGATGTCACAGAATGTAAAAGTGAGGTGTTCATTCTGTAAAGCAATAGCAAGTCTTTAGGTAGAACAGTATGAAAAATATAAATTCATTAATATGGAACAATAAATCAGACGAGGGGAAACTTGTTTATCAGCATCTCATGTTTTAAAAGGAACAGGTTATACATGAGTTAACAGAGATCAAATTATCATAATATGCTGTGTAGGAACAATGTTTTGCCATAAATATTGCATGTGTTTATCTAACATAGGAATAAAAAGCATCAAATGATTAACAGTTATAACAGCATTCCCAGAAAGTTATTAAGAAAGTATTAAACAGCATTGAATCTAGCAATTCAGGAATATATATTAAATATATATATTTATATATGATTATATATTCAGACAGGGTCTATCTGAATTAGTGAAAAAATGGACTTATAGAGCATTTTAAATTACATATGGTTTTATAACATAATAATTCTAACAATGGAATTGCTGCCAAAATTGCTAAGCAGAGGTTTCGCTGAGCTTAAGCTAAGTATAGATGTAACTCATTTACAGCAGGCATATTAATTATATGCAAATGCATGTTTTTAAAATTCAAAATGTAATATGCATCATAATAAATAAGTTAAATATTTCTCCTTGAAATTTTACTCATGCCATTCATTCATTCACTTCCAATTATTCTGTAGGTATTACAAAGCTAAATGTTGGCTCCATGATTATTTATACAATGAGGCTTAAATTAATATGATCTTATTTCCTACTTAATGGGCATCATATTTAGAGTCATTGATCGTGGTTCTTACAAGAAGTTCTACCGCTTCCAGCACTGTGCAAGTCCAAGGCCTTACACCTTCTATGAAATTCAGAATTAAGCTTAATTTTTTTCATTTAGCCTTCAGAGAGATACATAAAGATGAGTCCCTATGAACCTATGCATTGCTTAACTACTATTTTATTGACATGCGGTCACTAAAATAGTGAAGCATAGAGTCTGTAATCAAACTGATTAGGTAGGAATACATACTGTGTGACTTTAAGTAAATGATTTAACTTCTCTATCAAACGTAAAAGGAAAAATAATAATAATATAGGGCGGTATTTAGGATTAAATAAGTAGATATATTAATTACTTAGAATGATTTGTTGACTTTGGAGAGTGCTCAATAAATGTTTGTCATAATTATTATACATCTATTGTCCTTAGTTTCAATGATAATTTCTTAAAAGCTTTCTTAATGATATACAGTTGAATACTTATCTTTATAGGATGAAATTGACAATTATCTGTTCTCTTATATTGGTAAGGTAAAATCATATTTGTTGTCTTAAGAGCAAAACTGATTCAATTAGCTGAAATTTTAGTGTGGAGAAATATTCCCATTCATTATAATTTTCAATATCACCAGCATAAAGAATACTTTAAAGAGTATTAAAAGGGAAAAAAAAGAGTATTAAAAGGTTAAAAATTTTGTCTCTTGGAGAAGGATTTCCCCCAATTTTTCAGTGTTTTCTTTAATTTAGAGATGAAAAACAAGGATAGGATAACTCAGGATAGGGATGTCGCTAAAGAGAAAGTTAAAGCAGCTTTAAAAATATTACAGCTCATAAATTTATCCTTGGCATAAGTGGACAGTCATGCTTAGCATGGTTTTAGAACTTCTGATTTATAGAAAAGTAGGCTTCTCTATGTTCTGTTACTTACTGTCTGTTTTAGTTCAACAAACTACCCTTTCTCTATCAAACCCTCCTCTTTTCTTGCTTCTGTTTAAACTACTTAGTAATATTCATACGGCCTTTTATTTTACATCTATCAAGTTAATGATGACCTTTAATTTTAAGTTCCCCATCTTAAGATTTCCTTCCTCTTAAGCAAATCTTCTTAAATATTTTGAAGGTAAAATATTAGCCCATATTTACTTAACTCTTTATAGTCAGCCTACAAGAACATGCTAAAAAAGTATAGGTAGGATGAGCCACACCTGATTTTCCACAAAGTATTACTACACATTAAAATACAAAAATCAAGAAGCAACCAAAATACCAGGTTTCCTAAGCATCACTTTACATTTCAGTTCTTGAGAGTGTTTAATCTGTCACTTAAATTCTCACTGTAACACCTGCCTGAAAGCAAGAGGCTTCCTCTGTTCCTAACTTTCTGATTTCTATCAGGGATGCAACATGTTCTGGGCAGGTTGATGGACAGTTTTTGACATTCTTGAGAACATTTAGGCTATGAAGTTGGTAAGAATGTGGAATCTTGGCGTTCTTGATTCCCAGAGTTCCATGTCCCTGTCTCTTCATTCTCTCCTCCCCAACTCTGACCAGGAAAGCAGAGGATCATAAGAAAGAGGCCTTAGGAGAAGAACTACTTCAGCTCATCACTTTAAGTTTGGTGCTTTCTATTTCAAGCTCCTAAAGAGATGGCAAAAGAAAAAAAGAGGCTTCTCTATGTTATTATGCATAAAAACCCATTTAGAAGACTTTTTAAAAAAATGCTTATTCTGTTTAACCCTCACAGATTCTATTTCAGTAGGTTGGGTAGACCCTTAGATTCTGCACTTTTAATAAGCTCTTCTGGAGATTTTGATGTAGGTGGTCCTTATGCATAGTTTCAGAAACTCTGCCTTAAAATGTTTTAATCAATGCAAAGCTTTCTGATTTCTGATAATTAAAAACCAGCAGAGGTAATCACAGTCAATCAAACTGTCAATTATTCTAAAGGATTTATCACTCTTCATTTGATCTTAATATTCTACTACCTTCATCTCCAGCCAGAGTCATAATCTTTAACTATACTAGAAACCGACTTCTTCCCTTGACCATGAGGAAATATAACTTACTACAGTGGACTAAGATAATCATCAAGAAAAAACAATGCAAGACCCTTTATCAGTTAGGTCATCACATTTTTACACCATAGAGCGTCTACAGTCTGTGCTCATTGCCCAGAAAAAAGCCCAGTCTTGTTATTATTTGTTGAATGACAGTTCCCCCTACTGGCGTATTTGCTGAAATTCCCCTTACATGATTTGGAACAAAGTGGTGATTAGAGTCCAAGTCTAAAGCTTGATATTTTTGCCGCAGGGACATGAAAGCACCCTTTGAAAACTAGATGATAAATGGTACTTTTACAGATATGTTATTTGCTCAGTGAAACTAATTCTAAAAGAAAATTAGAGATTTGGTTTTTTGGCCAGGGGTCAAGTCTCAAATTTCAGATCTAGATTGAATACAGTTTTGTTTTTAAGTTATTCAGTGTTGCCCCCCTTATAACATTCCAAATTAGATCAGACAGAATTGCAGTGAGGGTATCACCTTGAGTAAGCTATGGGCTGTTCAGAATTTATCACATAAATTTCTCAGCCCTCTAATATGACCTAAAGATTCTTTATAGAAGATGAAACAGTATCTAATATAAGAATAAGATTTCTATCTCCCAGATATTTACCAGCATGATCTGAAAGGGTGGGTATGGATATCCAATGTGGTTTTAAAGTTTAGGAAAAGTTCCCTACTTCTAACCATATATGGAATTTCTGTGCTCTTCCGGTAAGCAGTATCAATATCAGTCTTTAACTTCCCAGTCTTTCTTTCACTATTCCCTTCCCTATATACCAGTCTTCAACCCAGCAGGCCTCAAAGTGTGCCTGAGGATTTCTACACAGTCAAAACTATTTTCATTGTAAGATGTTATTTGCCCTTTTAATTTTCATGAGCGTACAAAGGAGTGTTTTAAAAGTGCATGATGTGTGATATCTCAACAGACTGAATGCAGGCACAAATACAAGAATCCATTAATCCTGCTTCTATTAATCCAGATATTAAATAGGAGTTAAAATATTTTTGTTTTCATGAGTATGTTAATTATGTCAAAACATAACACATTGTTAGTATAATTTAAACACATTAATAATTTTTTAAATTATAACTTTTCATTTATAATACATCAAAGATGAATATAGCCGATATAAACCAAAGATTTGTGAGGCTCTGAATAACTATTAAGGGTGGTAAAAATGTTAGATACATTTATATGTGTATATATATATATATACACATATACACTTATTTTTTCACCATAAAAAATAAGGAAATCCTGCCATTTGTGACTACATGGATAAAGCTTGAGGGCATTATGCTAAATGAAATAAGTTAGACGGAGAAAGACAAATATTTTATGATCTCATTTATATGTGGAATCTAAAGAAAATAAACTGACAGAAAGAGAGAGCAGACTGGTAGTAGCCATGGGCAGGGGGCCAGGGGATTGGGAGATGGTAAAGGTGGTCAAAGGGTACAAAGTTATAAGGTGAAAAAGTTCTGGGAATCTAATGTACAACATGGTGACTCTGATTAACAACCCTGTATTGTATTCCTAAAGGTTTCTAAGAGAGATTGTCTTAAATGCTCTCAACACATACACACAAAAAGGTAACCTTGTGAGCTGATAGATGCATCAACTAACCTTATTGTACCCATTTCCCAAAGTAAAAGTGTATCAAATCATCACATTGTATACCTTAAATTTATACAATGTTACATGTAGCGTATATTGCATTAAAATGGGGCAGCAAAAGAATGCAAAGGTGACCTAAGACCAAGATGTTTAAGAATCATTGATCCAGTTAAACTGAATGCTGTTAACTTACACGTCCAATGTTTTTTTACTTCCCTGACAAAAACATCACTTTTTTCTACTGAAAAACTCATTTCTTCAAACTTCCCATTTCATGTTCTTAAATAATCACCATTGTAGTTTAACTTCTACACTTCCATAAATGTTTTTCAGCTCATCTCTACCCCAATACTTCTCTCCCACATTTGATAAGAGTCCCATGAGCTTCTCTCTCATATCATTAATCATCTTAACTTTATCATTAAAATTTATCTTTCTTTATGACTACTTTTTCACATCAGCCTTTAAGAACCTTGAGGAAATTCAAAAGCAGAGTCTCTTTATTATTTGTGGATTTTCCTCCCTGCTCCCAAAATTCATTATGGGGGCTAACATAGAGTAGGAAGTAGAGAGATGTTTAGGGTATGTGCCCTACAAATCTTCCTCTTTAATTCAAAGAATTCTTTCTAAACCTACTGCTGATTTGATTCAAATGTGAATAAAAAATACACAAGGAATGTACAGCCACCTCTGAACACAACCGTGAGCAGACTGACATGCCTCCAGTCTTCTCATTGCCCTTACCACCTGTACAATTCCTGTCCTCCTCCTCTCCTTCAAGAGTCCCACTGTTCTTCCTATTCATGCTCACTCTTGGTCAAATATTAAAAAAAAAATCATATTAAATAAAAAAGTTAAAAACCTGTCCAACTCTTTGAGATTGTACAGAGACCCATGGACTCTGTACAGTCCATGGGATTCTCTATGCCAGAATACTGGAGTGGGTAGCCTTTTCCTTCTCCAGGGGATTTTCCCAACCGAGGGATCAAACTCAGGTCTCCCACATTGCATGTGGATTCTTTACCAGCTGAGCCACAAGGGAAGCCCAGGAATGCTGGAATGGGTAGCCTATCTCTTCTCCGGTGGATCTTCCCAAATCAGGAATCGAACTGGTCTCCTGCATTGCAGGCCGATTCTTTACCAACTGAGCTATCAGGGAAGCCCCTAAATAAAAAAGTTAAAAATCTTCAATGTATTTTTAAATTTTAAAAATCTTCAATGTATCACAAATGTATACTGGACTAATAAAAAGTAAACCCCTTTATGATTCCAAATCTTTTATGGAATGTGATTCCACATAAGAAAGTAAATACCAACAAATAAGTAAACATTCTGTTTTTCTCTACAGTACTTAGGTTTTGTTTTTTTGAAATAAAGATAGCATAATTTTTTTTGATTGAGTATCTTTTTTTTCTTAACATGTTGGTTTTGCCATACGATAACATGAATCCACCATGGATATACAGGTGTTCCCCTTTCAGAACCCCCACCCACCTCACTCCCGATTCCATTTCTCTGGGTCATTCCAGTGCAACAGCCCTGAGCACCCTGTATCACGCATCAAACCTGGGCTGGCGATTGATTTCACATATGATAGTTTACATGTTTCAATGCCATTCTCCCATATCATCTCACCCTTGCCCTCTCCCATAGAGTCTAAAAGACTGTTCTATACATCTGTGTCTCTTGCTGTCTTGCCGAAAGGGTTATCATTACCATCTTTCTAAATTCCATATATATGTGTTAGTATACTGTACTGTTGTTTTTCCTTCTGGCTTACTTCACACTGGATAATAAGCTCCAGTTTCGTCCACCTCAGTAGAACTGATTCAAATGTATTCTTTTTAACAGCTGAGTAATATTCCATTGTGTATATGTATCACTGATTTCTTATCTATTTGTCTGCTGATGGACATCTAGGTTGCTTCCATGTCCTGGCTATTGTAAACAATGCGGCCATGAACATTGGGGTACACGTGTCTCTTTCAATTCTGGTTTCCTCGGTGTGTATGTACAGCAGTGGGATTGCTGGGTCATATGGCAGGTCAATTTGCAGTTTTTTAAGGAATCTCCACACTGTTCTCCATAGTGGTTATACTAGTTTGCATTCCCACCAACAGTGTAAGAGGGCTCCGTTTTCTCCACATCCTCTCCAGCATTTATTGCTTGTAGATTTTGGATGGCAGCCATTCTGACTGGTGTAAAGTGGTACCTCTTTGTGGTTTTGATTTGCATTTCTCTGATAATGAGTGATGTTGAGCATCTTTTCATGTGTTGTTAGCCATTTTTATGTCTTCTTTGGAGAAATGTCTGTTTAGTTCTTTGGCCCACTTCTTGATTGGGTCATTTATTTTTCTGGAATGGAGCTGCAGGAGTTGCTTGTATATTTTTGAGATTTATTGTTTGTCCGTTGCTTCATTGGCTATTATTTTCTCCCATTCTGAAGGCTGCCTTTTCGCCTTGCTTTTAGTTTCCTTTGTTGTGCAGAAGCTTTTAATTTTAATTAGGTCCCGTTTGTTTATTTTTGCATTTATTTCCAATATTCTGGGAGGTGGGTCATAGGGGATCCCGCTTTGGTTTATGTGGGAGAGTGTTTTGCCTATGTTTTCCTCTAGGAGTTTTATACTTTCTGGTCTTATGTTTAGATCTTTGATCCATTTTGAGTTTATTTTTGTGTATGGTGTTAGAAAGTGTTCTAGTTTCATTCTTTTACAAGTGGCTGTCCAGTTTTCCGAGCACCACTTGTTAAAGAGATTGTCTTTTCTCCATTGTATATTCTTG